>JAFNEN010000582.1:0-277274 GCA_019343175.1 Oedothorax gibbosus
TTTCTGCATATTAGAATCACCCATGTACACTCGAATAGTCAATAGTCTGAATTGTATGTCAAATTTTTTAAACTGTTCTAGTATTTTTCTTTGAGCTTCCAAATCCGAGGGAGAGGGTACAATTGCCCTCGCTGCTACCATGTTTACTACTGAATATTAGTACTATATATACGTTTACGATTTACGCATTAATGTAAATTATTTGTTTCCTTTCTTAAAAATATTCGTATATCTTTAATAATTTTTATGCCGAATGCCGCTCTAGGCTACAGCCTACTTAGCCTATTTAGAAATCCGGCCCTGCATAAAGGGCCGAATGCCTAACCTCCTTTTACCTGGTTGGTAAGGAGCTTGCCTTGAAAAAAGTCCCAGGTTCGAATCGGGCATTGCCAAAGTAACCGCCTACCCATAATAGGTCTGTGCAGCCAAAAAGTCCAACGGATAATACCCCGTTTAGAGGAAGTGCACGTTAAACATTCTTCAAAGTCCCAACGCCGCGTACGATGTCCCCCTTAGAAGTTGCATTGGGTGCCTACACGGGTGTCGACTCGTCACTTGACTGTAGCTCTAAAATACGACGTCATTCTCCAAAACACTCCCGTAGCTCTAATGGGGGATTGAAATTAAGGGTCGCTAGTCGCAAAATGCGACCAAATCCGACAGTTTTGCGACTTCAAAATAAATTTAGTCGCAGGTATCACGACTATTTTTTTTTAAATGTCGCAAAAAAAAATATTCGAACCAATTTCAAAAAGTGGGAAGGTCGGGACCTGTAAGTCAGCTACATTTATCACATAAAAAATCAGCTTGTAAAAATATTCAATACAGCCGGAGAAATGTGGCAGAGAAAATATTTTTTTCGCCATAGGATTACCACTGATGCACTTTGCTTTGGAGACCTCCGGTCCAGCGCGCCCATTCCCCCTTAAGAGTTTATGCTTAAATGACAAGAAACTGGCAATTTCTCCATGAATAATTTTCTCAAAAATGCTCCCACATAGTGTGAATTTTCTCCTAGTTTTTTCAGTTAGTAGCACAAATTGCTTCTAAAAATTTTCCATCCAATTTGTAACTCTTAAGTGTGACAATAATTCAACCTGGGCCCCCCCCCCCCCCCCCTTTAGCTGTTGAAGAAGTCAAGGTATAAGGCACCCTGTAGAAATTGTTTTTCCTTTATATTACTTTTGCCACAAAGAAGCCGCCGTTTTATACTTGTTGCTCCGTGCATTGAGGGTCGATCCCAACGTAATTATATGCAATTTTCTTAAGATTTCCCCCTCCCCCCTGCTCAATTTTAGCTTCTACACTACGTTAATAACGTAAAAAGTGGAAGGTATAATCGTTCAGTCCGTCTGTCTGTCACCCACTTTCATAGCCCAAACTACAAATGCTACGGACAAGTGTGATACGTCAAAAAATTCAGCGTGTCGAAATTAGAATACATTGAAAATTTCAGAAAAGAATTCGAAGTATTTCAATTATTAAAAAAAACCCTCCAACATTTAATGCTCATTCAAAAAGCATAGGAACCCATTTTTTTAGAATTAAATCACCATTGCCATTCGCAACAATCGCTCGAGAAACTTTAATTCTTTTAGACAATAAATTAAAATAAATTTATGTTTGCGTCATCGATCAGTTTGAAATGACGTCAAATATATTTCACTACGAGATTCTTCGTACGTTGATATGAAATGTTTTTATTCTATTTAAAAGCGAGGAAATATTACATTTATTCTTTGAAATATAAATTAATTTTTGCAAACGATAAGAAATAATTATAGAATTTTCGAAATAAAAAAAAGGAAATGAACCAACTTTAGCATGCAAATGTTTAATATAGAATTAATGCTGTGTTTGGCGCCTTTTTAACTGTTAAATACAACTGTTGTGTGATAGCGGGTAAAGTGACAGATTCTGTCACAAACCTACATGTTATTGTTTTAATTAATAAGAATTTAAAAATGGATAATAGGGTACCTACATATGATGGATATTTCTGTCTGCCATTTTCTTGCTTTTTGTTTTAACCATCCAATTTTCAGAGTTATTTTCATTGTTGGAAATGTTGAAGCAGAGACCTTTATTTTATACTTTTTGTACGTTTGCCTGTACTGCAAGAATTAATTTTATGCGTACTTAAATAATAGAAAATTCTTATTGCACTTTTTTTTCTAATGTCACTTTTACCTGTCTCTGTAGAAGTTGTTTTTCCTTTATATCAGTTTTGACACAAGGAAGCCGCCATTTTATTCCTGTTGCTTGGTGGATTGAGGACCGATCCCAATGTAATGCAATTTCCTTACGATTCCTAAAGCTTATTTTCATTGCTTTTATTATTAAGAATTTAAACAGAGAATGTCGGGTACATATGATGGATGTTTCTGTCTGCCCCTTTTATTATTTTCGTTATGACCGCCCGATTTCAAAAATTATTTCTATGGTTTGAAAGTTATATTTGTCTTGAAAGTGTTATTGTAATTCTATGACGCAGAGATCTATATTTTATACCTTTTCTACCCCGTCTGTTTGTATTAGAATTTTTTTTTTGCACTTAAGAGAAAAACGAACTATTTTAGTTCTTTCCGAACTATTTATTGCACCTTATTTTTTGAAGCAAGAATATATTTGCATCATACTTATGATGCCCTTAAAAATGAATGTTTTATTAGATTTTGGATTTCAATTGTTAAGCAAACATTTATAAAATTAAACAAGTAGGTTTGTAACAGAATCTGTCACTTAACCCGTTTCCACACAAAAGTTGTGTTAAACAGGTAAAAAGGCGCCAAACACTGCATTAATTCTATATTAAACATTTACATGCTAAATTTGGCTAGTTCTTATTTATTTTATTTCGAAAATTCAATAATTATTACTTATCGTTTGCAAAAATTAATTTATATTTCAAAGAATAAATATGTAATATTCCTCGCTTTTAAATAGAATGAAAACATTTCATATCAACATACAAAGAATCTCGTAGTGAAATATATTTGACGTCGTCATTTCAAACGGATCGATGTCGCAAAAATAATTTTATTTTAATTTATTGTCTAAAATAATTAGTTTCTCAAGTGATTGTTGCGAATGGCGATGGTGATTTAATTCTAATAAAAATGGCTTCCTATGCTTTTTAAATCAGCATTAAATTTTGCAGTTTTTTAAATAAATGAAGTAATTCGAATTCTTTTCTGAAATTTTCAATGTCTTCTAATCTCGATGCGCTGAATTTTTTGACGTATCACACTTGTCCGTAGCATTCGTAGTTTGGGCTATAAAAATGGGTGACGAACAGACAGACGGACTGAACGATTATAATACCTTCCACTTTTTACGTTATAAACGTAGTGTGGAAGCTATTAGTTGTAAAAGTTAAATATGCTCCGAATTCCTGACACCGCGTACGGTGTCACCCTTAAAAAAATTGTGTTGGGTGTCTATTCAGGTATCGACTCGTTACTGGAATGTGGTTTTAAATTATGCGCCCGTCGCCTATAGCCCCTAGACTCTAGAGTCAACTCAACTAAGCGAACCCATAGCCAACTCATCAAAGCTGATCTTACTACAAACGTGTTTATTACTGTTTATTTGTTAACGAGGTAAAATTAGTGTTTTTATTGTTCGTTTGACAACAGACATTTTTCAAAGTGTTTTATCTACATCGGGGACAATCACATGTTTCCTCCTCTCACTCCCAGTCAAAACTTGACTTCTCAAAGTTTAAAAAAGAATATTTTTCAATTGATTTTGAATTTAAGCCTATGGATCTTAATTTCCAGTTACACAACTCCTCCAAACAAGGTTAGGTCTTTAAAGACATTATAATTTTTACAAAAATTAGTTTCGTTTGAATATTTCTTCTGCTTTTGTATGTGTCGCAGTTAAAAACCCGAAATCACCTAGAACTAGAATTAACTAGTGAGAACTAGTTTTATCTGAGGCTATTAGTTGAAACTAGTTTTTACTAGCTAAAACCAGTTACCCTCATCTAATACTTATTTTGACGAAATAAATTGATTTGACCTAGTTTTAACTATAAAAAACTTATTTTCGTTAATTTTAGTTTTGTCTAAGATTGGAACATTTAATTATGGATTTATGTTTAATAAAGTGGAGATTTTAAACGTCGCAGCAAAACAACTAGTGCAACAACGGCGCTTTGCAACAACAAACAAATCTTTCTAAGTTTACGTTTTGCTACTTTTTAAAGAAATTAACGTTTACAATAAATTAAAAGTCAAGCAATCGCAGTTATTTCTAGTTTAATATGAAACAGCTTAGAAAATTCTAGGTTTTTTTTGTTGCTTATTACAACTAGTTTTAACAAATGTTATTGGTAGTCGTATTGGTGGCTAGCTAATAAGCTAGGCCGATGTCGAGTTTTAGCTATAGGAAACTATATAGTTTTCACTAATGGCATCAGTTAAAACTAGTTCTTGCTAGTTAATTCTAGTTTTAGCTGATTTCGGGTTTCAACAGTAACATGTGAACCTGCCTAATTATCACTCAGTCCTAACATCAATTAATTGGGGGGTTAGTGGGGGTGGGGGGCCCTAGACAGTTACATATCAGTACATGCGCCATAAGATCTTGTTCATGTGGGGTGCTTAGATATAACATCTCCCCTGACCAAACCGCAGAGGGTCTACAGGAAAAAGTAGGAAAATAACACCCTTACACCCATAAATATCTGTTGTATCAAACCTTTCCCTGATCTAAAAGCGATAAAATGGAACAGATAGAATTACGATCTTCAGTTTGTAGGAGTCAAAATAGTAGAGGAGAGAGGGTATAAATTATGCTGTCTAAACATCCCCTTCTTACTTGCAGGGTTGCATTAAACTTAAGCTAGACAGCCTCTTAATTGGCAACTTTTTGCTTCTTCGCCTTATTACTTCAACGCCTTATACTTTTTATTTCGCCTTATTTTTTTAACGGTATTTTTTTTCTACAATACGAAAAATGATTCTGTAATAATGAATGTATTAATCAACAAAAAGCAGTGATGTCACCTGATATTAATTAATAAAAGTGTTTTGTTTCTAATGGAAAGATTAAAGTATATGGTATAGATACCGTAACTGTATTTTCAAAAGTTATTTACTCTTTTATAATTGAATTTCTCCTATCCGCAATTTTAATAGATATTGTTATAAGTTCCTAATGACCCTACTATAATTTTATGAGTTGCTTCATTAATCTTCATTATAATTTAAAGTCGTATATTGTGCGTTAATTATGAAATGTTACAGCATTCTCCTGTAAATACTCAGTATCTCGAAAAGAGTAGGATGGTGTTTTTTTAAAAGCCTATACTATTCGCAGAATTAAAAAACAAAAACATAAGTCTTAAACTTTTATTTATTTTCTTCCTTAAGTCCAAGCCTCCTACTGAAGTAGTATTATAAAAAAAAAATTCAGTCAATAAATGAACTCCGCGACTAGCGCACATAGAATCTGATGTAACACAAAGACTGTCCCTATAAGTTTGTGTTGGGTGCCAACACAAGTGTGGACTTAGAGACGATCTAAATTTACGAGACCTGTCGTCAATCGCCCTCTTGTCTAACTCTAAAACGACGTTCAATTAACTTAAAAAAGAAAAAAATCTTCACAGAATAGACTCTATTCTGTGAAGATTTTTAGTAATTATTATAGTAATTGTTTTTTAAAGCTCAATCATTGTAACTGTTAACTTAAAGGGACATGTTTATTTAATATAACTTAAGTAAAGCTTGATTTAACATTATAAATAACTAAGTATTAGTCTAACTAACTAAACTAGTCTATTATAAAAGAAAACAAATCCTGTTTGGGAATTTTTCGACGTTTTGTAAGATGATAACTTGAAGAAATTTTTAATTTTCACTATTCGGCTGACTATTCGGCCGAATAGTTAAGCTATTCGGCCAAACCGAATATTCGGCTAAAGTGGCCGAATACCGAATAGTAACCGAATATTCGGTGCATCCCTAGAATAGAGAAACCATAACAGACGTTATCAAATTTTTAATTAAGTATAAAATATTAACTCCCAACTGGACCTACTTTTTACTCCAAATGCCTTGAACCTTGGCGCAAACAAAAAGCAGCCAAAAAAGACCATAAAAAATAAAAGGGAAAATAATAAGAGTTAAAAAAAAGGTTTAAAAAAATAAAATTGAATCCTTTCCATAGAACTTTTATGATATTATTCACCTGCAATCTGTCCGATTTTAGACTGGGAAGGGGCTAGTCCACTGACGAGTGACTTCCAGAAATGGGGTGTGGAGTTACTAGGATGTTTTGGATTTTCTTCCGAAACGTTCGAACACAAAGAACTTCTGTGGAATCAATTCGTTAATGTTATCCTGATATTTTAAAGTTACAGTATAGTTGGGACCAACTAGTAAATTTTTTTTATATTCCTAATATTTTAAATAAGTGGTATTTTCATGCTCTTTTATTGGATTCACGTATCAATAAAAAATAATCTTATGTTGTTTAGATATAGTTATGATTGTGAAATGTGTCAAAATTATAAATGACTGAAACAAATGTCCACTAAAAATACTGTGTTTAGTTTTTAAAGAAGTACTTTCCCTTTCCAAAATTTAAATGTTATGGAAAACATTATAAAGCAAAAAAAATAATGGTTATTTTCTCGACAAAAAAATGACCCTTCACTGCACGATTTTAGAGATTAGATCTGTGGCGGTTCACCACACACGCAATCTTAACATTCCATCAACAACTAGGTGGCGCTGATTTACCATCTCGTTCCTACCACTATTCTTGATTACAACGCTTATAGTAGTATATAAGCCGAGGTAACTCATCTCCACCTAGAGGATCCTTTTGGTAGACTGTGGGTTACTGAGGCAGCTACAGATCTGTAGAGACTTAGAATGTAAAAAGTACTTGAAAAAAGAACTATAATAAACTATTTTTTTAACATGTGAACATGTTGAAAATGACAGGAATTTTATATATTTTTTATTATGACAGGAATTTTTAGTAATAACGGCATGGCAGAGTAGTATTTTTAGGGTGTCAACTGTGGTTTTTTTTTACCGAAGATAGAATGCTTGTTTTTAACAACATTCGAATTTTAATGGGTTAAAATTGTTTCAGAAAAGAAAAAAAAAGCCAAGATGACGTTGAATATGAAGGAGATTTCACACAAGGTAAATTTCTCCTAATTAGTCTACTATTAAGTTTCATTTACATAGTGTTCCCTTTTGTCTTCAAGAAATATTTTTTATAAAATGTTTATTTCTTATGAATTCAGTTCAAAGCAAAGCTTTATTGTACATCTTTATTTTCTGTTTTTTTTAAGAAAAGAAAGAATCAGTTATAGTTAAACTCATAGTTTCCTTGCACAGAAGCCATGGCCACGGGCGGAGTTATAAAACGCGCAAAGCAATAAGATGAAGGCAAAATAAAACGGCTGAAATTTCCTCTTCATCTGATTGCTCCGCGCGTTTTATAGCTCCGCCCGTGGTCGTGGCTTCTGTGCAAGGAAACTATTGAGTTTAACTATATAAATGATACACGCATACATTGTTTTTAAGTATACGTGAGTTATTACATTAATTTGTTTTATATAAACTAAATTAAAAACTTAGTTATAGCTGTTTGAAGTGTTATAAATAAAATAGAATTCGTTATCTTCCAAAATAAATACAGAACGTAAACTTTTCTTAGCGGGAAAAAAATTCGTAAAAACTTTTTGTTTGTTAGTTACCATCATTCATTTGTATTGTATTAATAAACAATTATTAAAAATTCTATTATGGATTTTAAAAGTATGAAAAAAATAGTTTATGTAAAATTGCTTTTTTTTCCAAACGTAAAATTAATTTAAAACCCAAAAATTAGTCCTCCAGACTCGTGTTGATTGAAATAAATCTTATTGAAACTAATAAAAAAAAATTATGTAACTAAATAAATTTACTGCACTCTGATGTCCCACATTGATTTCTTTATCCCTTAATACGTAATATAACGTCAAGTTTTCCTACGCTATTAAAAAATAAATTGACAATAACTTTTTTGCATTCTTGGGTTTTGTTTCCATTTAATTAACAGTACCTGTTTTTGCTTGACTTGGTTGTAGATATGTCTTCATAAATAATCATGACTCATTTCAGGGTCTTGTTTTCTGCTTTTGTTATGGTTATCTTCCGTTAAAAATGAGCAGTCCATTTCAGACTATTTCTATCTTTACGTATGAACCTATCGTGTGACCCAGTCCAGACTCCCCATCCGACCATAGTCACTGGCCAGTTTCCGGTCTGAGCATTCCTGAAGTCTAGATAGATCTTATGGGACGAGTAGAAACATCCTGGGCGCGAAGCAGCAGGGGGTCAACGAAAGAAAAAAGAAAGCCCCTTCCCCCAAGAAAAACTGGCGGGGTTACTTTTCAGTTATCTTAAATGCAATAAAATTGCAACGATAGAATTGTCACCTTTGTAAATCAATGGTTACTTCAAGTCATCTTCTGGTTTGATTTTGGAAGAAGAAAGATATTGGTTATAGTACTAACAATCGTCTAAAAGCGGGAGATAAGCTAAAAAAAATGAGTTTTGTCATCAATTGGAAGGGTTATTGAGCCACCGAGGTCATGTATTTCTGAACTTAATTAATTTTAATAACATCTTTTAGCAGTTGTTGCCCTTTTTGAATAAATGTGTTATGCGGATCTCTCTCTCCCTCGGATTTGTTATTGGTGACTGGGCGATCATGAAAAATTAAAGATTTCTATATGCATCAAGTTTTGTTAAAGTACAACGTTTAGCTTATTTGTCAAGTTTCATTACTTGGAAACTTAGCGCAAATCATAAAATTAACCCGGGAGCAAGCGCGGGCTATTGCAACACATTTTGATGGTGATTATTTGTTTCGGGGTATCTCTGCCGTAGATAAATTCAGGACACAAGTTGACCGAGTGACTTTCTAACCAATTCTAAAGTTTGAAAAAAATTAGTAACATAAGAACATTAAATCTAAAAAAATTCCTTGGGGTATAAGCCTTTGAGCCTTAAGCCCCCTGAGCCTTTTGCCGGGTTAAGAACGGTAGCTTTATTATAGCTGTTTGGTATATCAATAAGAGTATACTCGTGCAATATATTTATCATAATTTAAGTACTAGTCTTCATCTTTAATGATAAATATCAAATCTTGGTCTTGCTTTCAATCCTATTCAAGATGCACACCAAGGCACTCTTTAAATTATAACACAAATCCACGCCAAGCCGATTGAATCTTTCAAACAATCCCATAAAATTATTTCTAGTGACCTAATCTTTTATAGTTTAATTGATTCTTTTATATTATCTTAATTTTAAAGAGAAAAATAGATTTTTTCTCATTCTAAATAGCAGATGTGGGATGCTTTTTTTTCTGAATGTTTGGACCCAAACAAAGAAATCGAAAACTTCCAATTAACGAAACAGAGACACTTTTCAACCACCTGCGTCAAGTTGACAGATTTATGAGCGGGGAGGGGTTGCGACTTACTAGAAATAGGGTGTCGAGTTGCAAGGATGTTTGGGACTTTTCTCCTCCAAACATTCGAACACAAAGAACTTGTGAGATCAATTCGTTAATTTTCGCCTAGTATTTTAAATGAAAAGTTAAGTCTTGTTCTTTTTATGGATTCGAGTATAAAACTGTAAATAATAAGCCTCGACAGTTTGTTGCAGTTTTGATTGTAGAATGTGGCGAGACTCTGAAGTCTAAATGACTAAAGCAGCTGTCCACTTTAAATACATATTTAAACTAATTTCCCCCTTTCTCCAAAATTTATTCGTAATATAACTCCGAGTAAATACCCTTCAAATTTCATTTTGTTTTAATATGTTTACTTTACTTTTTATATTGTTCTTTAAAGTCTTATTTGTAAGGGGAGAAGCTTTCTTTGCCTCGAGGCGAAGTCGTTAAAATATGAAAAACTGAATTGCCGAAATACATTCCGCATTGAGTCAAGGCCTTTGAAATCTGCGACGCTTTGATATTTTTTATCGCCTTCATTAAACAAAACCTTGAAATTGAAAATTTTTGATTCAAAAGAGAGTAAAACTTACCAAAATTTAAATTTTTGTTCTTCAAATCTAAAACAACGCTTTAAAACTAAAACAACGTTTTAAAAACCATTTTAGATTAGTATAAATAATTATAGTTATAATTTTCGCTTCTATGCATTTGTTTTGGCCGACGGAACGGATTAATTAATAAAAATTAATTTATAATTCAATCACTTAATTAAATGGCACAATTATTGATGTCGTACCTCTAATTTCAAATATTTAACTGGTGTTTTTTATAAAAATGATAATGACTTATAATAATTTGTACTTAAATAAAATATTTAAAAAGTGTGGTTGCGTCTCACAACGCCGATAAAATGTCTCTAAATTCGGTACTAAGGTGCCTGGCCACTGGGAACTTAGGCTAGATATACAGTCCCTGGACAAATTATTAGACGCACTGTATTTTTATAAAGTAATTTTATGTTTCTTAAGAGTTTTTATGCAATAATGGTATATTTAAACTACAATATTATTGATTTTTATTTAAAAGAATTGTTGTAGACTGCATATTTGTATTTATTTTAAGATAATTATGATTAAGATGAATTTATATTAATTATTTATTATAAGATTATTTGTGTGGAATCAGCAATCAGCATCCTCAAATGCAGGAGACAGTACAGTCTTGCATTGATAGCATGCCGCGCAGAATTAAAGCTTTGATAGCGGCTAAAGGTGGCTCAACTAAATATTGACTTTTACTAACATTAATTTTACTTTTCTTTAAAACTTAATAAACTTATGCTTTTCTAAATGAATGCTGTTTTCTTTATGTCAAATAAATCGGTAATTGATTGGATAATATAAAAATAAAAAACAAATCAATTTAAAATAATAAAACGGTACAATATCACCCGGTAATTAATATTTTACATGAAATCTTGCAGTGCGTCTAATAATTTGTCCAGGGACTGTATCTTCACATTAAAAGTGTTGTTGGAAAGAAACGGTTCGATCTTTTTATTATAGGTCCTACCCGTTCGAGTCCGTTTCCTTCTCTTTCTTTGTTTCAAATGATCTAACTTCAGTCCAAAAGACACGTGTTCAAAATAGTTTCATGCTTCACAAAGAAAATGTAGACAAAATGTGCACCGTAAGCAATTTTCAAGCATCTTTCTCGCCATCGTCAAATGAGGCAGCTGCTGTTTGGAATAAATTTGTTTTGTTTGGGCTTTGGGTGTAATGAATTTTTGGTGTATCAAAATGTCCAGAGGTTCAGTTGCAAATCTAAATTAAAACTAAATTCCCTTAAATAATGGTATTTTGGAATAGCATTAATTATTAGAATTAGATTGTTAATCTACTTTTTCTTTTATTATAAATAAAGTCTAATGCATAAAGAAATCTAATAAAATAAAGACCTACCGGAGATATTATATTTTTCATTAATCTGTCTGCAGCGGTGAACGAATAAATTTGGCGGTGGGGGTGGAAGGCAAGATGCAAAATTAGCCTACTCAATGGCTTTAAATTCGAATCTCAACATAAAAAGCCTCAGATTTTTAGTTTTTTCATATTTATTTTTGTTTGGTATTTTTTTGAAGATCATTTTAATTGATTTATTACAACTGTTAGTATATAAACTATCTATTTTAAATCTCTTGCGTTTTTCCTGTGTAATCATAAATTTAAAAATAGGCGGCGATATGCTAAATTATTATATTAGGAAATTCAATTTTTTTCGTAACATTGGTAATTCTCCTAACTCCTAAGATAGATTCAATTCGAAAAATCGCGAATATTCGAATGGCAATTCGCGAATCGTAACAACTCGGTAAATTTCGGATAATCGGAAAAGGAAAAATTATGAAATCTCGACAATAGATTTCTGTGAATTCGCAATTTTCCTATAGTGATTGCGGAACCTTACATGTCAGAAATTTTAAAAACTTCAGATAGACAAATATAGATTATTTTTAAAAAAATGGACAATTACTAAATTTGTTAACTGCGAAATTCTCGGCTATCGTAAATTTTGGTAATTCAGCACATCTTGTGAATTCGCAAAAAAAAGTAAATTGAATCCTTGAAAGTCAGATTATCATTTACCGCGAAGTAATTATTATGCCGACTTTGTGTTTTCATACAGCTTTAGGAGACAAAAGCGAAAAGAAATTCGTCCATCGGCAGAATATTTTTCAGTTGGTCTGCATTTTTTTTTAAATCGTCAGGAACTAGTCATATCTTCATATACGAGTAACGTAGGGTTGTTATGATTTCACCCGACCCAAAAAAAACCCGGGTGGGTTTTTTCAAAACAACCCACTTGAAAAAACCCTTCAAAAAACCCAAGCGGTTAATTGAACTTAAAATTGCCTTCACTGAAAATTAAAAAAAGTAAAAACTTTTTATACATCCAAAAAATATACATTTCATATCATTTTTAATTAATATTTTAGTATTATTCTTAATATATTCTTACATTTTTGTACCTTCAATAATTAAAATGCATTTACAAATTTAAATTTATACTAATTATTTAACAATTAAATAAAACCAATACATTTTTTAAAATTCTAATTTAAATTTCTATCGTTACAATATTCCGGATTGTATAATTTTACACACAAACAAACAATACTTGGTTCTACACTGAAAATAAAAATTCTAGTTCAACTACCAGAATCTGGTATATTTAACCGTATTTTCTGGCTCGTATGGAACACCAAAAAATGTGGTTTATCTACCAGTATCTGTTTGGTAGTGACTTTATGGTAAAATTACTAGAAAAATATGGTTTCATTACCATGATGTTTGGTAGCGCATTTGGTTATATTCGAGCGAGATAAATAATTTTCTAAAGTTTTAAAAAGTTAAATTTATACACGAGGTTTGACTTGCGAAACATATTTTTCATAATTGCGTTTAAAAAAATGATTTTTACACAAAAAATTTTAATATCAGACGCGTGCGAAAAGTTATACTTTTTAAAAAAAGTGATAAAAAAATTAATTTTTTTCAGCCAAAAGCAGTGAAAAAGGTACTTTTTTTTCACTCTTTTCATAAGATGTCAACATTTTAAGTAAATTTTCTATTTCATCATATTCATAAAATCCAGAAATTTATTGATCTGCTTTATTTATAAATATTATGCGCGTGAATGTTATTTTTGAATCAGTATCCATGTTCAAATGTTTGACTTTAAACTAAAAAATAAGTTTGCCTTTTTTAGTTCCAGAGATTTATCGATGCCGATCTTCTTTACGTTAAAAAATTAGCGCGTGAATTATTTTTGAACCAATGAGATTTGATTTTTTTTCACGTAATTATAAAAAATAGTGTATGAATCACGTGTGAAAAGTAAACTTTTTAAAACACGTGTCATTATTTCACTCGCTCGTACCTCGCTCGTGAAATAAAATCCACTAGTTTTAAAAAGTGTTACTTTTCACACTTGTTGCATAAATAACTATTTTATAATATCGTGCAAAAAAACTAACTTTTTCAAATCAATAATCGTGGCAAAAGTGATGCTTTTAACGAAATCGTGTTTCAAAGTTACTTTTACGCACTAGTGCGACAAAGTAAATAATAGCATCTGATTGGTGTAAAATTCTTTATTTGAGCGTGATATTTTATTCGGCGGCTTTGTGATTGGTGTAAAATTCTTTATTTGAACGTGATTCTTTATTTGGCGTCTTATTTCCAATGCCAATCTAAGAAATACTCTTTGCACGTGATTTTAAAATAATCATTAATATAAATAATCACCTTCAAATCATTTGAACGTGATAATAAAATAATTAATAAGCCAAGCAATAAATTCCAGTTTAATAAATACCTTTTTTGCACGTTATTATGAAAAATAGTATATGACAACACGTTGAAAATAGCCTTTTTTAAACTCGTGAATTTATTTCACTAGCTCGAACCTCGCTCGTGAAATAATTTATTCAACTCGTTTAAAAAAAGCCTTACTTTTCACACTAGTTGCATAAATAACTTAAGCGACTATACATTAAGTAATTCTATTGCTATTTGAAAGGGTATTAATTTTTTCGTTTAAAGTTTGATATCTTTCCTTTACCTGTATTTTTAAAACTAGCTTGGAATAAAACTTAAACGTATGTAGTGTTTTCAATATTAAAAAGGCAATTTGAAATTCAATGTAATAAAAAAATAATTTGAATAGGATTGTTCAGTTTCAAGACCTTTTTTGAGAACCATCTCTCTAACTGTATTCGTACTTCCTAAAGTCTAACCAAATGATATGAACTTTAAGACTTAGTCCCAAAAAATACTAGTAAATTATTAATATTTAACTTTTGCAAATGAGGGCAAAACTAGTAATGTCTTAAACTGTTCTTAACAGTTAATCTTAACTTATAACTATTATCGTCAATCGTCTTAAATCATAACTATTATCGTAAATAACAGAACAACGTTTCAATACTTTTCAAGCATATAGTTCTAAAATATAAAAACTTTGTTGCCATTGTGCAACTTATTTTTTTGCAGATTAATTTATCACTTAAAAATGTTTCCTAAATTTGAGAACAAATCTTTAAATCTGAAAATAAAAATTTATCTTTGAATATTAACTCTTTATTTGAGTTCTAATTTTTATTATCGTTGAAATTATTTTTCAAAATAAACATGCCAATGTTATTAAAGAATTATTACAAAAGTTACAATTCCATAAATGAATGTTATATTTTTTTATTCGTCAAACCAATAGCTATTTAACACAATTAATAGCTCATTTTTTTTAAAGTGTAAATAAAACGAAGGCTTAATTCGCATTAAATGCACTCTTAAAATTTTCTTTTAATTAATAATGCATGGCTTGTGAATTTTTAAACGACGTTTAAAAGTTTTTCGTGTTGAAGAGAAGCTTATGTTCGCATCAATCTAAACGCTTTAAAATACCAATTGCTAGTAAATAAGAAATAAATAGTATTACTGTATGGTAAAATAAATATGTATTTCTGTGAGTTTATTCAATCTTATAATTAAAAGAAAGTGTCTTGTCTGTATACTTATACTGACCTACTTATACTGCCCTCAGAAATTCGAAATTTTTAAGATAGATTCCCTTTAATACCAACGTGTGCACCTGAGGCTTTGTTTTTTCATATTTGTTCCATTTTTAAAGAAAATTCGAATTTTCTGAAAAAAAATACACCACTTTCGCTCAAATCCGATCATTTTTTCCCTTTCGTGTTGCCATTCGAGAGAAGAAATTAAAATGAACACAAAAATTAATTAAAATTGAAATGGCTTATTTTCTTGCCATTACCTTCAGTATCTAAATTAATGATTTGAAAAATATTTGAACGTGCCAATCAGCTAATTTATTTTTAAAAAAAACCCAGAATGGAGGTTTTGACGTGAAATAACATTGTTATACATTTATGGTTAATTTTGAATTTATCAGGAAAATTGCGACGACAGTAAGTTCATATTGAGGAAGATTTTTGTGATATGAGGATGTGCATTTTATAGTGATGTATTTTTATTTTGGAATTTTAAAGCAATATAAGTAACGGGATTTTATTCTTTATAATGAACAGGAACAAAGGCAAAGTTTATTATCCTATAGCAAATCAAATGACACATATACTTGGATAGATTTGATATTCTTTTAGTCCGTGCGAAGAACGGGTATTTATTTTCTAGTACTATATAAATACTTTAGCAGTGGCACATATTAAATTGTTTAAAATCCTATAAATCGTATTTATTAAATTTTTAATTTACATACTTATTAATTGTTAGGATTTTAGCACCAAGATTATAAGATTTCGAAAAATGACTTCTTCATTTAAAGTAGCCATGTCCCACTCAACTTCAAGGTAATAGAAGCTTTTCGTGTCATCAAGCCATCCGTCCGGTTCGGATCGTCGGTTTTTCCGAAGAAGGAGTACAAAATCTAATCGTGCGCAGACGACTATACTTTTCGGTTCCGAAAAGGTTTCGGTATTTCGGTCCCAGGTTTGGGCCGGGGCATTGCCAAAATACATGACTTATAATCGGTCTGTGCACCCAAAAATTCCAACACGTAATGCTCCGAGGAGCGCACGTTAAATATACCCCAAAGTAACGACGATGCATTCGATGTCGCCCTTAAAAGTTGCGTTGGGAGCCCCTTCAGGTATTGGCTGGGCTAGTGTGACGATGATTCAACCTAACCTCTCATTTGGATCAGCCGCTAGTGTGACGATGATTCAACCTAACCTCTCATTTGGATCAGCCGACAACCTAAAACGGACGGATAGATTGACGTCAGCTTCTCTGGCCTTATGAGTTGAGTCGGCCGTGATAGAGTTGAAGCAAGTTATAATTATTAAGGTATTGGCGATCATGCATGCATTCGATGTTTTCGTGCTACTGCGGTAAAATTGAATGTTGTAGTTGCTATATCCTTAACAGCGAATGAGACCCAATAACCGCGGGTCTTCAAACCAAAGTACCTCTGTGTTGATTTAATGAGGAAAAAATGATTTTCCAAGTTACATTTCTCCGGCTGTATTGAATATTTTTACAAAAGTTTTTTTTTTTTTCATATGATAAATGCAGCTGACTTACAGGGCTGTGTCCACTGTCTTAACTTGGCTCGAATATTTTGTTTTAAAATTACGTATTAAATTTTTTTTTAATTATTAGAAATAATTTGAAAAAGTGGGATTATAAGAAAGTGGACCCCCCCCCTGTAACTATGTTTATAAAAAAATAAACCCTATTTTAAATATATTCAATTCAGCCGGAGCCGGAGTAATATGGCTAGGATTTATTTTCATTTTATAAACACAGCGTACTTCTGTTTGTAGATAAGCTTTCATTCCCTCTTAACAATATAAAATGAAAAAATTAAGTAGCTCTAGTGCGACGATAATTCAAACTAAAACTAAAAAAACAATTAAAAATGTAGTTTTAATTCTAGTTTGGTGTTAAAATTCGTACATTATATACATGAATTTATTCTTTTAGCTGGTCAAATAAAAGGTGTTGCTTGTAATTTAAAACAAATGAAGAAACTAAAATAGTTAGATAATTTTAAAAGCACATTTAAATACAAAAATGTTGTTCCAGTTTGGAGTTTTTATTTCTGACATGGCAACATTATATAAGTTAAAATTCTAATCGGCTTTAGATTCTAGTTTGCACCAAATTTATAGTTCGAATTTTGGGCTGTGGAAAGTTGAAAAGAAAGGTATATTCGCTGTAATCTATAATTACTCAAAAATTACACATCTGAGGGTTTATTTGTCAAAATCCGTCATCCGAATTATTCAATTTTTCAAAATTTACACAATTTAAAAAAAGTATTAAACTAAAAAAATATAAAGGAAGTATGAGTTTTTTTTATGACCAAACTACAAGAGTGTTACTTGAAAAACATTTCATTAAACGATAAATCATTATACAAAGTGTAATACTATCTACAACGTTAGTTTTTATGTAATTAAAACTAAATTTTAATCCAAAAAAAAAACAAGTTTTTATTTTTCCAAGAAATCTCAATTTCTATTTCATTTCCACACAGACCCAAGGGGTAGAAATAGACCTGCGCGTTTTTTTTATAGTGCTGTCGCCAGTAGCCCTAATGCACTGTCTGCCAAGAAGATCTCAAATGGCAAACCTAAATTATTCATCAGATGGTAAAAGATGTCGTCATATTTTGGTATGTGTAGTCATTTATCGGGTTTCAAAGTTTGTTGGTCGTACTTTGCACAAAAGTTGGTAACACGTCACAATCGGGAATAAAGGATAACACGTCATAATCGGGAATAAAGGATAAAACGTCATAATCGGGAATAAAGGATACACGTCACAATCGGTAGGAAAAAATGAACACGTCACAATTGATGGTCTAAGTGCAGAATGTCATAAATCAAGGTCTAGATTCAGGAAGTCATAATAGGTAGTCAAAATTGAGAATGTCGTGAAATCTTTTCTTAATAGAATCTATACTTTCCCCCGGGCCGGTGGCACATTTTCTTGTTCCATTCCTGGCCACCGACCTCCTCTTTCGGCACTTTCTGGACATCTTTTCCTGTGTTTAGCTTTCCTTTTCCGGCCGTGGCATTCTTGTCCTTTTCCTAGCCACCGCCTCGTCCTTTCTGGAATTTTTTCGGCCGATGTTCGCTCTCTTCGATCCTTGTTGTGTAGCTTCCTTTTCCCGGCCGGTGGCACTTTCTTGTTCCTTTTCTAGCACCGACCCTCCGTCACTTTCTGGAATCTTCTTTTCCGGGCCGATGGCTTTCCTGCATTCTCTCCCGCATCGCCTCCTGTCCTTATTGTAACTTTCCATGTTCCCGGGCCGGTGGCACTTTCTTGTTCCTTTTCCTGGCCACCGACCCTCCGTCACTTTCTGGAATTGAAAAAGACATTAAAAACAAAATAAGAATAGCTTAACTTTTATGCAGATAATTGTTTTTTTAATTCAATAATTCTCTACATAAAAAAAACCTTTTATTAAAAAATAAATGTTCATATACTTCTGTAATAAGTAGTCTAAAGAGTTTGGCAATCTACTGCGTTAACTGAAGGCAGTTTGCTAAAATATTCAAAATAGAAACTACTTACTTCATAATTTATGTACAAGAATGCCGAATAATACTGTTTTCTTTAAGAATTTAATAAACGGACAATAAGATAAAGGGGTTTTTGTTTCAATTTTGTGGACGATTTCAGTTAGCAGCTTTGCGGATGAAGAACTAGGGGAAGAATGAGAGAATTAACAATTTCAATTGTTGCATGTCAATTAAGTTTTTAGTTTAGAACAAAGAAATTGCTTAAACAAGATTAATTTACATTTTTTCTTTGTTGTACAAACAAAAACTCATTGTTGGAAAAAATGTTTTATATTATTTTGAAAGTGTTCTAATATTTCAATTGGGCATTTTTGTAATAGATTATGAAACATCACAATACAATTGATAAAAGTAAAATTGTTATGGCAACTCCCACTTAGAACCGCTTCCAAGCCACTTTTAGGCGTTTGCATTTTTAAAACTGTGTGACCGTTTTTTTTTCTTAAATTATTACATTTGTAGGACGATTTTTTTAATAAGAATTATTAAAACTTATTTTTTTTGTATTTTTTAAACAGAATAATAAATGTACTTTTTGGGTTGGAGATCAAATATCAAAGTTGTGCATTTAAAAGAAAATATCTGTTCCAAATAAAATCAAGCAAATTTTCAAAGAAGGGAAAAAAATTATGGTTTAAAACTGAAAAAAGGGTATTTATTTCTTCTTACTTACAACAAAATATAAAAAATAGATCAATTAAAAGTAACAACAAAATCTCCTCAAAATACCGTAAAATCGAGGAAATCCTGAAGCTTCCTCCGATTGTGCTTTGTAACGCGTTAATTTTTACAACGTTCAAACATAAGACTCGCACAATTTTAATTATTAATGTTTGATATTACAATGCAGACTGAATACATAATTTAACAATTTTAGTCAGAAGACAAAAATACGCAAGAATTTTAAAAAATTTTTCCTATTACTCCGGAGCTTGTTTGACCTTACGTGGTAAACTTGTTTTTACTGTATTTGGCTTAAATTCAAATTTTAATTTAATTAATTTAAATATTTAATATTAAAAATTTCTTTTATGTAGCTAATGGTTTAAAAAAAACTCCTGAATATTAAAAAAAAACATGAAACATAAAATGTCTGTTGCTGGAAAAACAAATAGTGCCTTGACGTGTTTTTGCGTCTGTATCCCTCAAGAAGTTCTTAAATCAAATATTATATTCATTAATTTCTATTAAATACTTCTTTAGTAATGAGTAGTTTTTTAGGACTAAAATTATGGGCTTTCGAAAAAGGTCTTTAATTTAAAGTAGAGTTAAAAGTAAATCAAATTATAATTGTTAAGGTACTGGTGTACTAAGGTTCCCTGTGTAGGAGGGAGTGCACGTTAAATATAATCCCAACTTTCACGTTTAAATAGTCCTAACGCTGCGTACGATGTCGCCATGGACGGTTGGTTGGGTTGGGTGTCCATTCTGATCTCGGCTCGTCCCTTGACTGTGGTTCTAAATTATGACGCCCGTCGCCAATTAGCCCTCGTGTAGAGTGGGACGATAATTGAAACTGACCAAATAGGGAAAGTATTAGTAACTCGTGTATCTCTAGTGCAACGGTTAATGCAACCTAAACCAAAAAAAAATAACCAAATAGGAAGAGACATTTCTTAGTTGCAATGAGTGGGGAAAGGGGCTACTGGGGTAGAAAAAAAATCTTTGGAAGTGGGTGGCATTGAAGGGGGTCGTTGCCTTCATCCTTGGTGAGCCATTCGAGGTCTAAGTTCCCAACCGGGTGCGGTATGATTAGAGACCAAAAGATTTCGGGTGTGTCTTTCATCAGGGGTGTTTGTTTTCATTCTGGAGCAGTTGGGGAGTAACTGGATTCCACAAAATCCAGCTGGTGAAGAGAGTGGAAACTTATAAAGTGCCGAATCTGAAGGCCGCTGGCAATAAATCTCGGGAGGGATTCCCTTAGGGGACGTCCATAAATTACGTGATAGGATTTTGACGATGTCTCGACCCCTCCCCCCCTAGTGATATTTCGTGAAATTTGGCTCGCCCCACCCCCCACCCCTCCCCCGTAATCTCACGTTTGACATTAGGAATCTGACATTTTTCAAAATTATTATTTTTATTTATTTTTCAAAGAAATGACAACTTGCTAATTGTATTAAGTTGCTAAATATGACACTCTTCTAGGAGTACTTCATTTGTGTCCATTTTCTCGCCAGCTGGATTTTGCGGCTTTCAGTCAACTACTCCGTGCCCTACTTGAAAAGAAAAACAAACTTTACTATGTTCTTCCGCCTTTACCCCACACCCAGAGGGGGGGAGGAGGGGTATATGGAGTCACAAAAGACACTACACCGCGTTTTTTTTCTGCAACCGAAACTCTTTATTTGGACGCTTGATACTCGGGAATCTTCAAAACACGTAATAAATCGAGGTCCAACGCCAAACTTGGATAATCCAAAAAGCAGCTGCATCGTCTAATGAGTGAGCGCTTCAATATCGCAAACTATGTATATTTTGTCTACTTTTTCTTTGTGAAGTGTGAAAATACTTTGAACACGTGTCCTTTGCTTTGCATTGAAACAAATAAAGAGAACAAGAAGAAGCGAACGCCAAACGAATCCATATAAAAGAATGGATCGTTTTTTTTTCCTTAAACTTTTCAGTACATCGATAAGCAATATCATGTAAGATAAGCGAGCCACGATAAGCAATATCATGTAAGATTTTGCCAATTCTAAGTCAAGAAAAAAAAAATAAACGTTTTATAGTAATTTTACGTGGATTTTTTTATGGGGAAAAATCCCCCCTAACTAGGTCTCGTAAGTTATGAACCCTCCCCTTATCTCGGGCGAGGTTGTGAAGTTGGACTGTGGAAGATGATAATGGGAGTCATTATCTTAAGGGATCTCCAAACTTCCCAACTTTTTTGGAGGATTCATGTAGGTCAATCAATAACCGAATGACATTAAGACAAAAACACTGTAAAAAATTGACGAAAACGTTACTGTGTATGAAGGAAATATCTCATTATTGAATTGAAGAAATCGCGTCATTCTAACGTACACAGGATATTGAATGATATAAATGCAAAACTCACATTTTTCCGAGCATGATTAAGATATAAGGTCCGGCTCGTTAATTGTCCATCGTCCAGTTGACTTTACCATTCTCAAATGTCGCCAATGGACAAGCAATATATTTTAGTTATACTTTAAAAAATGTGAGTTTGCAACTACACCCTTTATATAAATTTGATTCCAATTTTTGTCTGTAACAAGGTTATAATGTTAACGCTTCAAACGATTGATTTCAGTAATTAAAAAGTATAGATATTTCTTTAACCTACTCAATTATGAAATAACCAAACAATTTTGTGGTTCTAAATTATGACGCGCCCTGTCGCCAGTAGACCTAGTGTAGCTTTTATACAACGATAATTCAAACTAACCTAAAAAAAACAATTTTCTATCCAATCAACAAAATCAAAATAAAACCAACTATCTATAAGAAAAATTTCAAAGTTAATTAGCACCTTTCTTCGATTTTCAACGTTTCGTGGGAAATCAAAAATGCGTTTGATGAAACATCCCCGAAACACAACACTAGTCTATAGGGAGTAACTCTAGGCTAAACTAATATCTTGAAAAAAAAAAAATCGCAAGATAAGTGTTAGTGGAAAGGAAAGATTCGTTCTCATTAGTTTAGATCATACCGTCTCTTTTGTTTCTTAAGTTTTTATGCATCGTTCGATGCAGCTGCTGTTTGGAATATCCAAATTTGGGAATGGACGTTGATAATTCTGCGTTTTGAAGTTTCTTGGTATAGCTTTCAAATCAAAAGGCTCAGTTTCAAAAGCAAATATCTGATGAAGCGAATGAAAAATAGAACTAACATTTTAATGATATATCTGTCATTCGTGTCATATATTCAAGTTAATGACTTTTACATTTGTTTTTATTAGCCTAAAACATCCGCGAGTTAACTCATCCCAAGTTAACTCAAAACGTACTCTTTCTTTCCCTTCGTTAAAATCCGTATAAAATGGAGGATGCAATTTTTTTTTTTAAAAATGTATCTGAAAAGCTAATTTTTTTAATTATTTTTTTCAATTAAATAAATTTATTTTTTATTTTATTCGTATGACATAGGAAAATTGTATACTTGAGTATATAGTAGAGATTTGAAAAGAAACTCTTTCATTTCAGAGCCTATTTCTTCTAAACCGGACACCCGGACCAAAAGAAAAATGGCCGCCCAAATGAAAACATTTATTTTAATGGTAAGTTCAATTTACATTTAAAAAAACAATCGAAGTAGTTTAAATTGCAATAAAAATATATATTTGGATACATAAAAATGGATTCTATAGAAGTATAAAACAGAAAAAAAGCAAGATTACAATTATAAATTTTAAAAATAATAGATTCAACTTATTTTTTTATCTTTTTAATTTGCAAAATGCTGCAGTCCAAATGTGTCGCTGCGGACAAATGTCTGGCTTTGCCGAGCTTACTGCGGGGCCTGTCATAGTGCATTTTAAAGGTAATCTGCGAACTATTAAAGTATGCTCTCAATATCAGCTTTTTTTTAAATATATTTTGCAGAATGAAAGTTGAATCAAAAATAAATCTATTGATGAATGGGAATTGCAATCGAAACCGGATGGTAACGTTATGGTATTTAAATTAATATAATATGTATAGGTTTTTTTTAAAAAGACATTACACGTCAATTTGCTATGAAAAAAGGGACAAAAACCTCTGCGTTAATTAATAAGAGTTTGAAAAAGCAACGTTTTCACTTACGCAAATGAAAAGTTAGAAGATCTGAAATTAAGATCTTAATATTTCGTGTTTGTGGGTGGTCGATTGCATTCCAAAGTCCAAATGCGTCCCTGATTCCAGTAACTGCAATGCGTGGGTGGAGGGAGTTTTTCCTACTAAGAGAGGGGGAAAGGGGAATCTTCTGAAATCGGGTGTCTTATTAGGGGTGTGACATCTTCAGCCTTCAAGGCCAACCGACCACAACTTGTGGTGCGGCAGAGAAAAACTTCCAGTGCGACTATTTTGGTGGTGTTTGTTTTCATTTTCGGTAAGTTGAGTGAAGCTGATGTCCTCAAAATCCAGCTGGTGAGAAAGTGGAAACCAATAAAGTATTCTTAATGTGCCCCCGGCGGAATGCCGCGGCAATAAACTTCGGAACTTCAAATGAATCGAGTTCAGGAGGGGTGCCCTTCATCACGGCAAGGGTGTGAAAGAGAAGAGTCCTTATTTTAGGGGGGGGTCTCCAAACTTTCTCCATCAAAAACTAGTGGCTTATTGGTTTTTATTGACCAAATCATGGCCGAATTAAAACTGAGTATGCTGCAAAAAATATTAGTGGCAGTAAAACATTAATAAATGGAGTTGGTAATTTAGCTAGCAAAAATGACAGTGAAATGTACACTGCTCAAAACAATTAGGGAAACGCATGGTTTAAACTCTTTCACCCCCAATGATTCCATTTGGAATCATCAGCTTCAGACTTTTTTTCTCACTAAGTTAAGCTCGCACTTATGCATCGTTAGATGGAAGAATCATGTCTTTTGAAAAATCAAATAATGTTTGTTTTAACTAAATGAAAATATGAAAAACATGATAAAATAAAACTCTAAAAAAAGTTTATTGAATAAATTGACCCTAAATTCTTCACGCTTGCATTCTCAGATGTTTAAAAATTGATTTTATCTTTTTTTTTAGAAATAAAGCTTTGAAAAAATTATTGTAATAATTTATTCAAAAGTTATGATTCCAATATCCCCCCCTTAAATTTTAGTTAAAAAATTAAGATTTTCCCCCCTGTTTTTTACCATTTCACTCGGGATGCATTATGAATCTATTTCACTAATTTTAAATTTCTATAATAAAAAATAAGAAGTTGGAACTGAAATGGTAAAAAAAAGGTAAGCAAAGTGAACATTTACTGAAAGTTTCATACTACTGATATTTTCTGTAGAAAAAAGTTCATTAATATTTTTCTCGAGTCATTTCATATACGTTTGAATACGTATTTGTCATTCTTTCAACCTTTATTTTTTCTTCTGTTTCTGTTGTTTTTACAATTTCTGGTGTTCTATAATAATAATCCTGCGTTAAGGCTTTATTTGTAATTAGTTTTGTTATAGAATTTTGAAATTTTTAACCTGTGTTCTTATATATATGGTGCACAAAATTGTGCAGGAAATAAGGTTACTATGTATAGGTTTTTTTTTTAATGTTGAATTCAATAATTTGTAATTTTTTTGTGATTTTCAGTATAAATGCATGTTACTTTTTAACTGTAGCTCACATTTTAGAATCCATGCACAGTTCTTGAACAAATAGTTCTAAAAACAAACTATAAAAGTTTAGTGGAGTTATTCTCAAAATTGAAAGAGAAGTAGCGTTTTAAAAAAGTTCAAATTTTGACTTTTAAAAAAAAATGTAAAACTACTTGTAACTATTTGTTTTTATTGCTATAAAATCTTTATGTAGAGTGAACATTATATAAAACCACTTTACAAGTTTATGTTATTATTTCTAGAAATAATGTTTTGGGTACCGTATCCCCCTTAAATATCGGCTCGTCACTTGACTGATGTTCTAAATTGCGATGCCCGTCGCTGATAGCCCTCGTGTAGCTCTAGTGCGGCGATAATTCAACCTAACCCCTTCAAGACAAGGCAAGAACATGTTTTTTGTGTCACCGTGTTTTTTTTTTCCACTTGAAACATTTCTCTCACAATCTCTCTTCTTGTGACTTGACTTTTGAAAACTTGTAAAGCACTTGGCTGTTTTTCTGTACTTTGTGTTAAACTGTTTATTTGCTCAAATCGAGTCAAAATAGTTTGGTATTCAACAAATTCCAAATCGGCGTGAGGTTATTATACAAGTATTGCAATCAGTTATATTTTTTGTTGGCGACATTATTGCCCTGTGTAAGAAGTTGACTTCCTTTTTGTATAGAAGTCTGGATCGGGCTCTGTTTTGGCTAAATAGCAGCCCCTGAATAAGGGGGCGTCCATTGATCACGTGATCACGCCCCTGGTAAAATTTCGTTATGTATGTTCGCCCCCCCCCCCCCCCCTTCCCCCGATATCTCGCATGAAGTTTTTCAAATTTCGTACTTTTTTTTATTTATTTCTTGTTACTGAATTTTAAATGGTTTTTTAATGCTCAAACATACATGTTTAAATATGTTCCGGAAGGTCACGATGTAAAGTGATGTTCCATGTAAAATTTTGCCAGATTTAAGTCTGAAACATATTTGACTGGAAATCACCTATTTGCACGCTACTTTACGCTGACTTTTTATACGGAGAAAAAATGCGTGATATTTGACAAGACTCCCCTTCCCCTCCTACATGATATTTGGTGATTTTCGGTGGCCCCCTAAGAACATTCATTTCGTCTCCCTGACCCCCGAAATGCACCCAGAAGGGCGGGGGCGTCGGCACCACCCACAATTTATGGGTTCTTGGTGCTTCCAGATGATGCCTCCGGGTATCATTTTCACATCCTGTCCTGAGGGAATGCATCTTTGCCGACTTGGCATGGAGTTAAAAAGACAGATGCTTGGGAAAAAGAGTGAAGCCGACAGAAAGTCGCCAACCCTACAAAAAACTAAACTCCTCGGCGCAACAGCCCATTACTGGGCCAAGGTCTGCCGTGCCCATTTCAGCCTTCGGGACCTAGGGCTCTGGGGTGCTAGGCATATGTCCCGGTAAGGTGGTCAGCCTCACGCGGAACCCCCAGTGTTTAGTTCCCAAGCATGCTTGGTACCCATTTTATCGACCCACTCAAGGGATAAAAGGATGGGTCAACCTCGCCCAATCAGGGATTCGATCCCCGGACCTGTGGCGTGGCAATGCGAAGCACTGCCATACTAAGCCACTGGGCCTCAAGTAACCCTAGTAAGCCCCAAACAAATCGCTCACTCAACGTTAGTTCAGTGTAACACGCGTCATTTTATTCTTCACAAAGCGTTGATTTAAAAATCAAAGTATGATTGTTTGCGCTGTAGGACGAGATCGGAATTAACACAAGATGGTAGTTCCTTCACAAGTAAGAAAATTAATGCGTTGCTATTATAGTTTTAGCTTCCACACTACGTTTATAACGTAAAAAGTGGAAGGTATTATAATCGTTCAGTCCGTCTGTCTGTCACCGAAATTTAGTGCTTGCGGCACATTTCAATCAGTGTTGTTGCTGCCAGATTACGAAGTTGAGTTTTCACCCCACACGCCGAATAAGAAAATAAACGAGTTGAAGATCTTGGCCGCATCATTCCCACACCAGAAGTTGTCACAGTGACTACTTTATGGTTTTGTTTATCTCGCATCTTCTTTTGGTTAGGTATAGGTTACGTATTAGCAATCTTCATGCCTGGAAGCAGGCTTGGAACAATATCTTACTAACATGTTTCACAAAATAGGTCGATGGTTAGGATTTTTGGAGACCCATAAATGAAATTAGATGGCAAATTTTGTACAAAATAATCTAATTTAAAGTAACTTTTCAAAACTTTCCATAAGATTTTCTCGGGGTTCGGGGTGAATTAGCGAAGCAGAATGTCGTATAGCCTTTTAGTATGCGCCAAATGACTTAAAAGGTTTTATGTATTTATGAGTGCATTTTACAGCGTATTTTTCATTTTGGAATTTTGCATTTTCATTTTGCAAACGATAAATAATAATTATTGAATTTTCGAAATAAAATTTAAATGAAACTAGCCAAATTTAGCATAAAAATGTTTAATATAGAATTAATGCTGTGTTTGGCGCCTTTTTACCTGTTATTATTAGAATTAAATCACCATTGCCATTCGCAACAATCACTCGAGAAACTGATTCTTTTAAAAAATAAATTAAAAGAAATTTATTTTTGCGACATTAATCAGTTTGTTATGACGTCAAATATATTTCACAGAGATTTCTTTGTTTACTTGTTGATATGAATTGTTTGAATCGGGGTTTGGCGACCTGACTTTATGAAATGTTTTGGTTCTATTTAAAAGAGAGGAATATTACATATTTATTCTTTGAAATATAAATTAATTTTTGCAAACGATAATAATTATTGCAGAAATAATTATTGAATTTTCGAAATAAAATAAATAAAACTAAACAAATTTAGCTTGTAAATGTTTATAATAGAATTAATATTGTGTTTGGCGACTTTTTTACCTGTTAAACACAAGTTGTGTGGAAGCGGGCTGAGTGACAGATTCTGTTACAAAAATAGATATCATAGTTAAAGTATTAGATTGGCAGATCACGTGACCTCCAATGCTAACGACGTGACGCGTATGGAGGCCTTTTAAGAGGGCATAATTTCCAGTGTTGCTGCCACTTTAAGGAGAAAAATACTACGAAAAAAACCATTTATTTCTAAAATTACAAAAAAAATACTAGAAAAGGATTTAAAGTCGCTAAAAAGATTTCAAAATGCAGCTAGTATTTTTACGATATGTTTTTTGTAATTTTAGAATTAAATGGTATTTTTTCGTAGTATTTTTCTCCTTAAAGTGGCAGCAACAACGGCAATTTTGCCCTCTTAAAAAGCTCCATGCGCGTCCCTTCGTTAGCATTGGAGGTCACGTGATCAGCCAATCTAATACTTTAACTATGATATCTATGGTTACAACCTACTTGTTTATTTAGAGTCAGAAATTGCCAAGTCGATGCAATAAGCCTATGCTAATGCTACTGTACAATAGTGCCAAATATTTCGCAGAGCGTTTGTTTGGGCTTACTACAGAGCGATCGATGGCTTCACTTGGCGATCCGTTTTTTTTTTGCCCGGCAGCATCTCTATCTTGTTCTATGGGACTTGAGAGACGAAATTTAGTGCTTGCGGCACATTTCAATCAGTGTTGTTGCTGCCAGATTACGAAGTTGAGTTTTCACCCCACACGCCGAATAAGAAAATAAACGAGTTGAAGATCTTGGCCGCATCATTCCCACACCAGAAGTTGTCACAGTGACTACTTTATGGTTTTGTTTATCTCGCATCTTCTTTTGGTTAGGTATAGGTTACGTATTAGCAATCTTCATGCCTGGAAGCAGGCTTGGAACAATATCTTACTAACATGTTTCACAAAAATAGGTCGATGGTTAGGATTTTTGGAGACCCATAAATGAAATTAGATGGCAAATTTTGTACAAAATAATCTAATTTAAAGTAGCTTTTCAAAACTTTCCATAAGATTTTCTCGGGGTTCGGGGTGAATTAGCGAAGCAGAATGTAGTATAGCCTTTTAGTATGCGCCAAATGACTTAAAAGGTTTTATGTATTTATGAGTGCATTTTACAGCGTATTTTTCATTTTGGAATTTTAAGGCAATGAAACGGGATTTCGTACTTCGAGCGGGAACAATAACATAAGCTTATGATCCTGTAACAGGTTATATGGTACACATACTTCTTACTTGGGTCGATTTGGTATTTTTTAATCCGTGCGAAGAACGGGTATTCATTTTCTAGTATGGAATATAAAAGAAAAAAAACACCAAGCATGACAATGCAATAACTGAAAGTTCCGTTTGTTTCAAAGAAGCAAGTGAAAATTATATATTTTATCAAATGATGGACGTTAGGTCTTTGTTTCTAAATTTCTGGCAAAATAAAAACACGTATAATCTCCACCATACCAACGTAGCGTATATGTCGTATAGCCTTTTAGTTCATATTTTAACCTATCTTTAAATAGGCAACTGTTTATATGCATTGTTACAATAGAAATGTTATCAAAACTTATTAAAACTTTAATAGCAACTGCATTATCAATGAACCAAAGCCTAATAAATAAATCCGTATCAACCGCAATTACCATACATATTCACAATAATTATTCGATTAGATATTCCTCAAACTAGTATTTCTGGTTTTAAAGATGTATTTATTTAATAAATTCATTTTAAAGTAATGATACGTACATCCTGTTTAACTTCTTAGCATAAAATAAGTCACGGTTTTTTTTTTGTTCATGCGTGTTATATCGTATTACGTTTCGACTGTATCGCTTTTGAAACTGTGAAACGTGCTTTCATCCTTATCAAAACTCTTTAAAAAGTTATGCTATTTTACAGAAACATGTCATGTTCATTCCAGTTAATTTCTTCAAACGTTGAACGATTTCACTCGACTATTCCGATCAGATCCAACAGTCAATAGTTCTGCAATAGCTCATACGCGCTCTAGTGTGTGTATTTTAACTAACAACCAAACTTGGAACAAGATGTTTAACTTCCTTGATATTAACTGGTTACAAATAATATTGTCTTCTTTTAATGAGGTTTCGCAGAAATTGTAATGTTTACTATTTTATAAAGTGTATTACAGCATAGATCGAAACATCGCCAAAAACATAACAGTTGACGTCAGAGCTGTTTTCAGTGACGTACATTTTCGGCAAATTTCAAATGCATTTTTTGTTGAAATTAAACATATTTGTGAATATTTAACCTTACATTCGGAATATGCAGCTTCTAATGTAACAGAAAAACACATATATTATGAATTTCGCGTTTCATGCAACTTGTCCATTATCCAACATATTATAGTCAACTTTTGTTTGAACTTCCCACAACTGCAAGTCTTTTGTTATATATCTTGGGGCGCATAGGAGTTTTCTTTGAATAATTTGTAATAGAAAGTTTAAATATGGCAATTTTAGCTGTTGCTTCAGAAATTAAACTTTAATTCAATTTTTTTTCTTTAACAAACATCACAAAAATGGTTAATGAAAGTTATGCTTGGAAACTCCAAACTTGAAGAGGGAAAAGAGTTAATTCGATCATTATTCTGTCTTCAATTTAGCAGATGTGCCATACTTTTTTTTAGGCTTGGTCACACAAAGAGAAACTTCAAAACACTGACTCATCAACACCCAATGAATTATACACAAGAGCTACTCTTTCTATTTTTCTTGTGCAGCTGCGACGATTGGAGTTGTATACAAAATCATAAACTAATTTTAACGGCTACATGTGCTTTTATTTTGTCGGATATTTAGAAACAAAGATCTAACGTCCATCATTTGATAAAATATATATGCGGTACTTTTCACTTGCTTCTTTAAAATAAACGGAAATATTTTCAGTTATTCCATTATCATCTTAGTTGTGTTTTTTTTTGCTTTTTATTCATAAATTTTGTGTAAGTTGCATCATTTGTTAATCGTGTTAAATAGAATATTTTCAAATTCTTTAATTTGATTTGTATATATTTTGCTAATAATTTTAACAAATTTGATATGTACATGTTCAGTTCAACACTATGATATGATTTTTCAAATTCTTCCATAAGTGTGGTTTTTTTTTTCTTATTGGTTAAAAATTTCTGATTTACCTACGAGTTCAACATTCATATTGACTTTATAACTACTATAATTCATGTACTACACTAATTTTAACATGTATACCAAACAGTATAATATTTATATTGTTCAGGTTTACGGAAACATATTTCTGTAATTAGAAATTTAAAATTTTTTGTTATTTTTCGTTTTGTTGTACAGTTGACTAAGCGAAGGGAGAAAGTATGCTTAAAGCATTAAACTTATCATTTAAATATTTCATATTTCTTGTATACGTCCTTTAAATCTATATTTTGTAAGAAATTGAGGAAGATACACACGTCCTTTAAAAAAATTAGTTAATTAGTTATTTTTGTTAGTGGGGTCCAGTGTTGTGGTTTTTTCGGAGATCCGCTGAAGTTCGAAGAATTTGGAATGTCTGTAACAGCATCGACAAATAGCATAGACAAATACACTGCTCAAAATAATTAGGGGAATACCGGGTTTAAACCCTTTCACCCCCAATGATTCCATTTGATATCATCAGCTTGCGATTTTTTTTTCACTAAGTTGAGCTCGTACTTATGTATCGTTAGATGGAAGAATCGTGTCTTTTGAAGAATTAAATAATGTTTGTTTGAATTAAATGAAAGCATGAAAAACATGGTAAAATAAAATTCACTCCCAAAAAAATTTTATGATATAAATTGACCCTAAATTCTTCACGCTTGCATTCTTAGATGTTTAAAAATTAATGTTTAACTCTTTTTAACAAATAAAGTTTTGAAAAAAATATTGTTATAATTTATTCAGAATTTATGGTTCCAATTTTTCCCGCCTCAAATTTGAGTTAAAAAATTAAGATTTTTTAACCTGTTTTTTACCATTTAATTCTGGATGCATAATGAATCTATTTCACAAATTTTATATTTTTAGAATTATAATTAAAACGTTGAAATTGAAAGGTTTAACAAAAGTACACAAAGTGCTCACCTAATTGTTTTGAGCAGTGTATATTTCTAAAATAAATTAGTGTTTTCGTAAAGTTAGTTAGCAGGCTCAGTAAGTTCTAGCATGTCATTACAGTAAAAAGTATATTTCTAAACTAAGCAAAATACTACTGTTCACATTTTATAAAATGAATTAAAACGGCCTTTCTTAATTGGTTGATTTTTTTAATGTTTCCGAAAATAATGCAATATAAAAATTTACGACGTCCTTTCAGTAAATACCGAGGTTTCTAGTACAAAGACTACAAAAAATAAAGTGTGGTTTATCTTTTTTAAGTGATCTATAACACATTAAATATAATGAAGGTTTAACAGTTATTCAATGTTTTCCTTCCATTGTACCCCAGACAAGGGGAAATAAAAACTAAAACATTAAAACATACTAAATACAGTTATCATTACATATATTTTACGGTAACGTATTAAACAATTGCGTGTTTTAAAGAATGCATATTTCTTATTATTCAAGAAGGCGCTTCTTTAAGCAAAATCCTGTCAGATCATTTTTAGCTTCCACACTACGTTTATAACGTAAAAAGTGGAAGGTATTATAATCGTTTAGTCCGTCTGTCCGTCACCCGCTTTTATAGCCCAAACTACAAATGCTACGGACAAGTGTGATACGTCAAAAAATTCAGCGCATCGAAATTGGAATACATTGAAAATTTCAGAAAATAATTCGAATTCGAAGTACTTCAATTATGTAAAAAACTTCAAAATTTAATGCTTATTTAAAAAGCATATAGGAAGCCATTTTTATTAGAATTAAATCAACATTGCCATTTGCAACAATAGCTCGAGAACCTTTAATTCTTTTAGACAATAAATTAAAATAGATTTATTTTTGCGACATCGATCCGTTTGAAATGACGTCAAATATATTTCACTAAGAGATTCTTTGTACGTTAATATTAAATGTTTTAATTTTATTTAAAAGAGAGGAATATTACATATTTATTCTTTGAAATATAAATTAATTTTTGCAAACGATAAGTAATAATTATTGAATTTTCGAAATAAAATAAAAGAAACTAGCGCAATTTAGCACGTAATATAGAATATCAATGCTGTGTTTGTCGCCTTTTTTTTATTGATAGCTAAACTTACGAAGTTACTGATATTTCTCCTAAATTCAAAATAATGATCATTTTGTTTTATATACAAGTCTATTATTTATTTTCTCTACACAATCCAATGGTTTTCGGTTTGAACTGAATTGCCTATTGAATAACATAAAAATATATGGAGATGAAGTTTTTCTATGTTCATTTGTAGGGTCTAATTTTCCGAACTCCTACTATCCGTACTCTAATGGATCCATGGGCCTAACGAGTAATATTTATTGTCTTTTCAATTAGTTAAAAGCTATTTTTACTTTAAAAGCGTTTTAGATTTTTAACATAGTTTTTAATTAAAATGACTTTTTTTTAAAGAAAATTATCGAATATCCAAATTTTAAAATTATAACTGGTTTAAATTGATTCGGATTATTGGACGCTACATTTCAACGAGTTTAAAAAAAAAAATTGCATCCATATATTACCAAGGCCATTAAATTAAAATGCAATTTCAGTAAAACTTCAATATTAGTTAAATAAAAGCCTTAGCTGTCAGTAACAGTTTCTCAAATATCTGCTCAACGCTTGTAAAGTTTTCTTGCCACCTGCCGCTTTCACCCGTCAATCACGCTGCTCTGGGTGGCCTCTCATTGGTTCGCTCTATCCTGCTTCGGTATCATTTCACCCAATCCCGTTTTAAGGGCGGAGCTGGCTGAAGGGACTAACCTAGCCGTTTTTTAGCGCCTCTTATTCCTTTGTTAGCAGCAAATGCGAAAACGTGAATGCTATTAATTGTTTTTATAGAATATTCGTTGGTGTTCTAATTTCAGTTATACATAAATTTATTTTACTTGGATTTATAGTTTGATTATACAGCTTATAAAGTAAGTGACAGTTTTGTGTATTTTTTTAAATTAAATTTCCCACATAAATTTTCATGAATTCATCATTTTTTAATAAGATTTTTTCGATCGTATTATTTTAACGTGCATCTCGAAATGCTATCTCGAAAAGTTAGAGAGAATTAATAATGATTAAATCAATAATGAATAATGAATCATTCTTAATGACCATAAGTCATTAAATAGCAACATTGTTCGTTGTTTTTATTTACTGATTCATTTATTTAAAATAAAATTTCATGATTAAATTGATTCCATGGTAACAACTAACATAGTCAGCGGGTAAAAATCCTAAGCCTGCCATGTACAGTCCCTGCTGGACAAATTATTAGACGCACTGCAAGATTTCATGTATCAATCAATGATGAACAAAATACCTTTAGAAGGACATTTGTGTTCCTAAACTTAAGCTAGTGAATAGAAAATACTATCTGCTATACTTAATACATATATCGACATCTCTTTTAATGATATGGCATTCTTTGGTATGTTTTCATCATTACTAAAAAACGTGCGTCTAATAATTTGTCCTGGGACTGTAGTGTTTGCTGCTCGAATCGTTTTCAGAATTAGATACCGGTGTAATCGGCCTTTATGAAGCTTTACACAGATTACAAAATTGAAGTGATGGTTGAATCCATTTTTTCAGAAACCTCATGAGTCACAATTTTATTTTAAATTGAGGTTTTTATATGTTAATTCATTCATCATGTGTAAACAATAAACTACTACAAGTATTCTATAAACTACCTACTGAACTTCAAAGTAGCCCTTCTTTATACAGGTTTTAAAAAATTTTTATTTAAATTTATTTTGTCAATAGACGATATTGATGTATTTTTTAATTTATAGAAGCGAACTGTTTTTTGATATATATAATATATTCCCGCTGACCAGAATTTTAGCCATTTCTTGCCACATTTCTTCTTTTTTTTGTACATTTATGTATTTAAATTTATTATTTTTTGTGGTTTTTAACTTATAATGTGTCTTATTAATTATAATTATGATTATTTGTCACATACGTTTTTTTAACCCCCTTGTGACGAACAAAAATTATTCTGTAATGTTTGTTTTTGTGTTAATAAAGTGTTTGTTTGTTAAACACACATTCTGTGAAGAAATCCTGTTAATCCAGTGATTGGCATAGCCATGGGGCCAAAATATAGCCTTTCGGGAGTAACCCATTGCTCTTAAAAGTTTTCTTCAATTTTTCGCAAACTGTTTTGTGGACTTATGGGGTATCTTAAAAAAAAAAGGATTCAATTGTATTTAAACTTAATTGTTTACTGTCATGAAATTAGATTTAAAGGAAATATTTTAAGATGGGGTTGGGCGTTAGTCTTTTGTTACGTTTGTTTGATCAGATTTATGTGTCCTTCTTGGCCGAATTTTTAATTATGGTAATACATTTTACAACCTGTCCGTCTCACTTACTGAATGAATTCTATGACTGCACCGATATCTGTGGACAACCCTACGGACCGTTGACGTTGAGTTTTTCTTAAAAATTCCAGCGATTCTATTTATTTGAACTGGTTGTTTTGTTTTAAAAAAGTCGCCAATATATGGACTTTTGGCGGGATTTGGTTCGCAAGGGGGACCGTACAGTAAATCTTACCGTTTGTTGACGTCGACTCATCAGTGTTTTAATAATTTTTTTTTTTGTATTTCTGGTGTGTTATCTTTTTTATTTATGGCAATACAATTTCACAGTACGCGTGAAACTGCCGTCGTTTACACTTTTTCTTTATGAGTTACTTTTGACGATCGTAAATTCAATTGGACGAAGTCTCCAATTAACGGACCGGACCTTATGTATCTTAATTACAGTGCCGGATTTAAAGATTTGCCGCTTGTAAGCTACGGTTGATTTGCCGCCCCTGTCACAATATTCTAACCCTTCAGGGAAAGGTAGCTGGTTAGCTGCAAAATAGGGTGGTATATGTTCTGTTTAAAATAGATACACATATTAGAATCACCTATGTACTTAAACACACTAAATCAAAAGCGAAATAGGAGAATTTTTTAAAACTGTTCGACTATTTTTTCTTTCAACTTCGAAATCCGGGAGGGTGCAATTGCCCTCGCAGCTACCATGTTTGTTACCAAATGTTAGTATATATATACGTTTACGGTTTACGCATTAATATAAATTATTTGTTTTCTTTCTTAAAAATATGCGTATCTTTATAATAATATTTTTATGCCGAATGCTGCTTTAATGGGTCGTAAAATTTGCCGCCCCAAAAAATTCGCCGCTCTATGCTACAGCCTATACTTAGCCTATTTAGAAATCCGGCCCTGCTTATTTATACTTCAGAGTATGTGAGTTTCTCCAACTACACTCTTCAATAATATAACCACCCTTTAATTTATAATAAAATCTTATTTAAGAGGCGGGGTATGCATATCACCTTTCACTGAATTAATATCTCACTAATAAAATATTTTTTACTGATTCCATTTTCACATAATGTGAGGGGGCTGGGGAGCTCAGTGGGTCGTTTGCCTTGCATGCGAAAGGTCACAGGTTCGGGCCCAGTCGTTGCCAATATTACTGCTGACATATTTCTGTGCAGCTAAAAAGTCCGACGAATAATGAGTCAATAATGCAATTCTTCTGTATAGAGGGAGCGCACGTAAAATACTCTCCAAATTCCCGGCGATGTCGCACCTAAAATAGTCGCGTTGGGTTGGGTGCTTCCTCGGGCGTCACGGGTCGTCACTTGACTGCGGTTCTAAATTAGGACACTCATCGCCGATGGACCTCGTTTAGATCTAGTGCGACGGTATTTCAGCCCTTTACATGATCTTGAAAAATGACTTATTTTCTCTTTTTTTTTTAGGATGCCTGTCTACATTCCTGTCGCAAGGGACAAAGTGTACCAAGCGTTGCAAATTTGCCGGCAACTGGGCGTTCTATTTAAGAGAAATTGAAGAGAAACTTCAAAGTGCAGAGCGTCAGAACAATGCTCAAGTAGCCAGTAAGTGGATTCAAGTTCATAAAAATACATTAAATTTTATAATACTTTGTAATAATTATTTAAAAAAATTAATATACTTTTTAAATATATTTAATAACTTTGTTTAAATAATATTTCTTAATAACTATTTTTGTAAATTATTCCATTATAATGATTTTATACTTATAATATAGTAACTATTAAGGAACACACTTAAAGCCCCTTAGTTCTCATTAAAGTTAGTAATTAATTATTACGTAACAAACTTTCATATTCGTCTTGGGGAAATTTAAGGCAGCCTATTTAAAGGTATGTTAATTAATAAATAAAGCTTGACATCATTAATTACTACAACAATTTTACAAAATAATAAGTTTAAAAAACGGAGAAAATTAATTGCATTAAAGATACCAAATCTTACTTCGTGAAGGCTTTCGTAGTCGAGGTAAGGAATTCTGTTTTGCAAAATTAGATAATTATGGTTAATAAATTTTTTTTAAATCACAATATCATTTATTTGGCCAAAATAAGAGATGTCATTCAAACTATTTTTCAGCTTCTAGTACGAGAATAAACAACTATACAGAGCGTTCATTTCCCGAAAATTACACACTTTATTGTCGCTTTTATTTCGCCTTTTTTAAGGTTTTGAATTTTTAATTGTTCTTGACTTGTTCGTCTGCCGTTTATTCTTAACTGTTATATTTTAGCGTCCAAAATGCTTTTATCATGTTAAAAGTGACCGAGGGAGAGGTCCTAATTTTTTGTATAAGCAATTAGTTCATTTTTTTATATTTCACAGTTTAAAAAAATTACGATTTTGCTTCTAAGGTTTTTAAATCAAGTGTGGAATCGGCTCTAGGTGACAGTAACTGTTACACACTTTTCATATTTCAGAATCGTATATTTAATATTGAACACAACTGCCACTCGGAGGTCGACGTTGTAAGACAATATTCTCAAAAACAAATACTTTAAAAACATTAAATTTTGGGATCATGCTTATGCTTAAATTCCAAACAGCTTGAAATTGTCTAAAAAGAGTTCTGATTATTTACACAAAAAAAAAATCATATCATTTTTAATTTCCTTTTCAGTATCAATGTATAAGTGTATCCTGGTAGGGATCAGATTTACTGTACGGTCCCCCTTGCCGCGATGTTTAAATAATTTTTTCTGGCAACCTGTCTAACTTTGACTGCAAAGATTCGAATTCGACTTCGCACCAGTGTTTCCACTCCAAAAAATTAAAAATTCCTTCCAAGGAACCAAAAAATCCCTTTTTATCCCTCAGCCGCCAAATTAGCAACCTTTTGCCTCGTATTCTTCTTTTGAATTCTTTACGCCAATGGGAATATTTCTTATGATGTCACGCTCTCCAAACGCTCTAAAAAATTCTTAATTCCAATGCGCACCCTCCATAATAATAAAGTTCAATAGCAAAACCTACTAGCAACAAACTCTCTGAAATGACGAAAACTTAACATTCCAAAAAAAAATTCCCATGCGCGCAACACCTACCAACACTGCATTTCGCCTGAAAATGCCATAAACCACAAAAAGTATTTATCGCCCTCTAGAAATCCGCCAAATCTTTGGCGACAGAAACATTGCACTTTCAGTTTTGTTCAAAACTGACCATTTTTGAACAAAGTGGCAGTTTTTTTAAAAAAAATATCCCCAGTTTGACTCTTTTTTCTCTTTCAAACCTGATTTATCCCTTAATATCCCTCAATCCCTTTTTCATCCCCCAGGAGGCCAAAATATCCCTTAAAAGGGATAAAATCCCTAAAAGTGGAAACACTGCTTCGCACCGATGCGTTTTCCGGCAACCCTATCGGACCGTTGGTTGAGTTTTCATAAGAAACATTACCATCGATCTTTTCTTTGAATCGTGGTTTTTAAAAAAAAGTCGCCAAAAAATGGACTTTTGGCGCGATTTTGGAAAGTTCGCCAAGGGGGACCGTAGAGTAAATCTCTACCCCTGGTAGTGAAGGAGTTAAATAACAAACGTGTGTATTTTTTTTCAGGGAACCACCGCATAGCGTCGATGGAGTACGCCGCCCTCTGCATCCAAATGAATTCGCAATTGTATGATGCAGGCGATGAAGCTTTGCGCAACTTGCGCGATGATGAGGATGCAGTCCTCCCCCCTGGCCCCCCACAAGATCCCCCAAGAAGGCCCCATGATCAATGGTAAGGATTAATGCTCTAGACTGGGAATTTTTAATAGTAGTCAGATGGCTACCAGAGAGAAAAAAAATGGTAGCCACATTTGCATTTTTAGTAGAAGTTCCAGAAAAATTCAAGGACTAGAGAAATTTACTAGCAACATAAAATCTAAATATATAAAGCGTGTATAAGTCCATTTTTATAAAAAAAAAACTAAAATTATTCTAAAATCAGAAACCCCAGTGTACTGGCGGAAGTAGAAAAAAGGTTCAAACGTAAACAAAAAGTATTTTAACATTCAAGCTGTTGTGATCACGACTTAATCGAACACTTGATCAGAAAATATATTCTGGTTGTCAGATTGGGCCTGAACTTGAGCTACAAAAGTAACGAGATACTCTTCCGATCACGCAGAGCCAGAGAACTGTCAATCATTCTGATGCAACGTGACGTTATCGGTAGATTTCTTTAAAATTACTAGGCAGCAAAATAAGTAAATCAGGAAGCATTATTGTACTCTTCTAATGGGAGGTTGCACTGGCTGGTTGAGATTTGAAGACATCTTAGTGTAATCCAATCTTAATTCATCTTCACATTTTGATTATAATTTTTATTTTCATTATTAGAATCGGTTATTTGAACTTGTTGTTTATTGAAATTTAAGTTTAGTTTCATCGAATTACGTTTTTATTATTATTTTTATTTTAGAAATGCAGCTTCAGTATTAATTATTTGTTGAACAAAAAGGAAAAATTATGATCGCCACTTTTGGCGACTGGGGTTCAATTTTTAGGTAGCCACTTTCGATGTAATAGTCGCCAGTTGGCGACTGGCGACCGCTAATCTAGAGCTTTAGTAAGGATACTAGTAAAACTTGTGAATACCATTAACACCTACAAAAAACCGTTTGTGAATATACCATTAAGACCTTCAACGAAAAACGGTTTGTGAATTCCATTAACCGCTTCTTTACTAAAAAAGCTTTTGTGAATACCTTAACACCTTCTCTACAGAAGCTTTTTTGAACAAGCATTATCCCAAAATTTAAAAGAGGGCCCATTTAAAAATTTAAATGGGCGCGCTGGACCGGTGGTCTCCAAAGCAAAGTGCATCAGTGTTAATCCTATGGAGAGAAAAAAAATATTTTCTCTGCCACATTTCTCCGGCTGTATTGAATATTTTTTCAAGCGGATTTTTTTGTGTGATAAATGTAGCTGACTTACAGGTCCCGACCTTCCCACTTTTTGAAATTGGTTCGAATATATTTTTTTAATTTTCAATAAATAATTTTAGACCTGTAGATAGAGACCTGTAAGTTATCTACATTTATTATTTAAAAAAAACGTTTGTAAAAATATTTAATACAGCCGGAGAAATGTGGCAGAGAAAATAGTTTTCCCCATTGGATTAACACTGAGGCACTTGAGTTTGGAGACCCTTGATACAGCGCGCCTATTCCCCCCTTAAACCTTCTCTACAGAATAAAAATTTTAACTTTAAGTTTAATTACGTTTTACACATGTAACTTAAATTTGATTTGTCAGTGTTATGGATTTCATTTGTCTTGTATTTAGTTTACATTTAGATAAACTCAGAAAAACAGAAAACTCATTTTCCCATGGTAAATTTTCTAGTCAATCATCGTTAATGAATTGAAGATGAAACTCTTAAAAATGAGCATTAAGATGTTCTCGTTTTATTGTGAAAACCATACTCTAAAAAACTAATACTTTAAAATCTTAAATTTGAGATCATGTTTGATCTGAAATTTCAATTTACTTGAAAAATAGGTCAATTTGTTTATGACTTTGTTTTTTGTAAATTTGTTAATGAATTTGATAATGGCCCTGTGTTTTTGGCATAAATATTCTGGTTATTTTTTTTATTTACTTTTCAGTGTTTTTTAATGTATTAAGTGTGTAAAGACGTCACAATGCAAACTATAGATTGTTCGAAAATTTTAAATCTTTGTTCGTAAAAATATTAGAACGTTGGTAACGAACGCTTCTATTTTTAGAGGGAAAAAAAATCGTTCTCTATCGTTTTCGCCATGTGTTTTTTTCTTGCGTATACCACTTTGACACCAGGTTTGTAAGAGATTTCCCGCTTCTATTGTTTTATCAGATCCAAGGCTATTTCGGAAACAATCCAAGTTGAAAACAGCCTGCTTATCAAAAATGAAAGTAGCGTCGAATGCATACGCCATTATAATAGCCTGCATTTCACGTTTCGGTCTTGAAAAGGTTGCTTGAAAATTCCTGAAACATTAAGGGGCTGGGGAGCCCAGTCCGTTAGGCATTCGCCAGTATGCGACAGGTCCCAGGTTCGGGTCCGGGCATCGCCAAAATAACTGCCGACCTATAAACGGCCCGTGCAGCCAAAAATGTCCGATGATTAATACCCCGGTAAGACGCCCCGTCGCCAATAGCCCTCGTAACTCTAGTGCGACGGTAATTCAAACTAAAACTAAAACCTGATAAGTTAAGTAGTAGAAATGAGGTTGTTTCAGATGAATTATAACGTAACTCTCCTGTTTTAATATTTGATCTTTCTGCTGTTTCATTAGTTTCGTTTTCACTTTATCATTGCAGAGTTTTTATCATCTGCCTCATCTATTTTAGAGTTCTTTCCGTGTAACTTAGTTTTATTCATGCCATTTATTAAACTTTATCAGTTTTAATTCGATTAAATTTTAAGTGTGCAAAGCATTACCAATTCGTCAATGTTGGTAGTTAGAAATAAGAAAACTTTGTCGTATTTTGTCTTATACGGAACGGAAACATTAAGCAAAATTATGGTACAAGAATTTAATGTGATTCACGGATAGAGAAAAGCTTTCTGTCTCCCAAACGAAAACTTTGTACATAGCATTCGTTTTAGTAAGGTAAGAAAATATTCTATTGTTCAAAACAAACATAATTCCAGAAGGACCGAAAATGAAAACCATACCTCTGTAACTGTTGCCACTCACGACGTGAAACATGCCCATTGTATTTATTAAGTATTTGGAAGACTTCCTCACAATGTTTCTTTTTGTATTTATCTCTTAATGATTTGTTTTCTTTTGTTTTGAAGGCCTGGTGACGACATTTTTGGTGGTGCCGCACCTGCCCAAGCCCCTGGTAAGTTTTACATATACGATTGTTAACTTCAAAATGGTGTTATGTTATCCCTTCAAAAATGTCCTACATCAATCTACGAAAATGAAATAAAGGTCTGTCGCTCTTATGCGATAGGTTGGATCAGATTTACTGTACGGTCCCCCTTGGCGCGATTTTTTCGGATTTGGCGATAAATAATTTTTTCTGGCAACCTGTCTGACTTCAACTGAAGATTCGAATTCTAAGACTTCGCACTGATGACGTTTTCCGGCAACACTATCGGACCGTTGGTTGAGTTTTCATAAGAAATATTCCTATACGATCTTTTCTTTGAATAGTGATTTTAAAAAAAGTCGCCAAAATACGGACTTTTGGCGCGATTTTGGAAAGTTCGCCAAGGGGTACCGTACAGTAAATCTCTACCCGATAGGTTTAACGCAGCTATCTTATAATTCTAAAATTGGGAGTAAAAGAATGGAATAAAATCTGCTACATCATGGGAATAATTGAAGTGGAAGAACGTGCTATGCTAAGTGACAAAAGGTGAAAACATGAAAATGAGTTTTTAGTTTGCCATTTAATCTGTTAAAAACGTTACTTGCAAATGGTAAACAATTTGCTTGACTTTAAGTTTATGAAAAAGGGGAATAATGTAATCTCTAAAGGATGGAAGAATCTATTCACTGACACAAATATCTTAATTTTTAAAAAAATGTCGCTTAGCACGTTATTCCACTAAGTTCTTCAATTGATTGTTTTAACAAACATACTAAAGTACTGTTTGTCCACAATTTATCAGCCTCATTTGTTAAAAATATAAGTAACTAATAATTACAAAATATTTTAATAGTAAATTTAAGGCATAAAGTAAAAATTTTACTGCATCTATTGCATAGCTGAATCAACAGATTTTTTTTTAAATTGTTCTTTCTGATATTTTTAATTATACTGTATAAAAAAATTCTTTAAATTCTATCACATACTGTGGTTACTTTGTGCATCAGTGTTATAATGTTTTTTTCAAAGAAAAGTCATACTTACATATGGTAGAATGTACACTGCTCAAAAGAATTAAGGGGAATGCATGGTTCAAACCCTTTCACCCAAAATGATTCCGTTTGGAATCATCAGCTTGCGATTTTTTTTCTCACTAAGTTGAGCTCGCACTTATTTATCGTTAGAAAAAAGAATCATGTCTTTTGAAAAATAATGTTTGTTTCAATTAAATGCAAATATGAAAAACATGGTAAAATAAAATTATCTACCAAACAATTTTATGAAATAAATTGACCCTAAATTCTTCACGCTTACATTCTTTGATGTTTAAAAATTGATTTTAACATTTTTTTTAATAAATCAAGTTTTGAAAAAGTTATTGTTATAATTTATTCAAAAGTTATGCTTCCTTAATCCCCCCCCCTAAATTTTAGTTAAAAAAATTAGGATTTTTTCCCCTGTTTTTTACCATTTCATTCTGGATGCATATTGAATCTATTTCGCAAATTTTAGATTTGTAGAATAAAAAATAAAACAATGGAACTGAAAGGGTCAACAAAAGTACTTAAAGTGCTCCCCTGATTGTTTTGAGCAGTGTACTTCAAACTCCGAAAACAACATTGTATTTGAACATTGAAAAGATTCCTCGAATTCCTACCACGGAAGCAACAAACATTTTTATCAATAGCTGAAGTGGAATTTAATGAATGCTGCACAATTAATTTTTAAGAATATGTAAATTTAGAGCACAAGGACAGCAATTTTACCGTCACTCTTTGCTGGTAAATCAGATAATATTTTCAAATGTAATTACTAATTACTCATGGTTTTCTTGGAAGGTTTCTAAGTTTAAAAAAATTATTTTATGAACTACAGAAGTTTCTATGTAAAAGTATAGTTGCAAAATTCCCCATCTATCTATAATAATAAAAGAAAGAGTCTGTCTGTCTGTCTGTCTGTTATCGGATCGTAAAAGACCTACATATACTGCCCTCAGAAATTCGAAATTTTTAAGATAGATTCCCTTTAATACCAACGTGTGCACCTGAGGCTTAGTTTTTTCATATTTGTTTCATTTTTAGAGAAAATTCAAATTTTCTGAAAAAAATACACCACTTTCGCTCAAATCCGGTCATTTTTTTTCTCTTTCCTGATGCCATCGGCTGAAAAAATTAAATAAAACTTTTAACGAAAACATTTAAAATTCAAAATGTTTATTTTATTCTTTTGCCATTACTTTCAGAAACTAAATTTATTATTTGAAAAATAATTGACACGTTTCAAGTGACGTAATTCCGCCAGTCTTCATTCCCGGATTTTATTGTGGGTTTATTTGATGATTTTTTCATTGGATTTTTCTGTTGACTGCATGTATGCATATTTAAGCAATAAATGTATAGTTAAGCTATTACTGAACTATGATGGTTAATAAAAGCCATCACACTAGAGCTATTAGTGTTTCATGTCTTTATTTTTTCGCCAAATACGTTGCCAAACTCGCCAAATTATTAACTAAAATTCGCCAAATAGGCAATTTCTTTTATAAATAATTTAGTGTTAATTTTTTATAATAATTAGTGTTAAGTGGTGGGATCGAGATTCTGTTTAATGCCCCTTAATTAATCCGCCATTTTAAAGGTGATCCTGCAGTGGGAAATGTTAATGGATTAGTAAAGAGGGTATGAGAAATAAATTTCGGAAGAAATCGGTTCTTTTGCCATTTGTTGAAGTCAAATCGTACATTTACTGGACTAATATGCTAATATTGAAGGTTTATACTAAGACGACATTGCGGTTCAACTTCATTACAACTTGATAGGTATAGCAACCTTAATTTCGGTCCTCAAATGTCGCCGTTGAATGAAAAGGATCCTATATCTTAGTTATACTTTGAAGAACGTGATTTTTGCAACTAGGCACTGTATATTTTTTATTCTCCCAGCAGCCCCCTTCATCCCAGAAGCCATCGCTGGCCCGTCCAGGCTGACCCGCCCTGCCCAACAACCTGGTGAGTTTTACAAATGATTGTCAACCTCAAAACTGTCAACCTCGGGGCGTCCATTAATCATGTGATGCAATTTTGACCACCCTATTTTTCCCCCCTGGTGAGATTTCGTAAGATTTCATTTGGCTTGACCACTCCTGCGCCGTAATGTCACGTGAGGTTCCCCCTAACGTCTCCCCCCCTACGTGAGATTTGGTGATATTCGGCTCACTCCATCCCCTAAACGCTTCACTTAATTTATGGACGCCCCCTTAACCTTTAAAAAAGACCCTCCAACAAGTACCATGAATTCATGGTTGTCGCTACTGTGCGATCGGTTTACCGCAATAGATGCCTTATGTTTCTAAGATTAGGAGCAAAAGAAAGGATACGCATTTTTTGAGTTTTGACTAGCGACTTCATACCCTGGAAGCAACAAACATTTTTATCTGTAGCTGATGCAGAATGCAACGAATTCTGCACAATTAGCCACCCAGCTTTCGTTCGTTAAATGTCGCCAATGAACTAGGGTGACCAGACGTACTACATTTTGCAGTACAAGTTTAGTTTGTAATTCAACTATCTAGCTATAAAAAAATTTGCAATTAATCCGTTTTATTTTTTTATGGTTTTATGTTTCAAACAAAAATAATGCAAATAAAATAGGAATTATGAAATTTTAATGATGATTTCATAGTCGAAAGGTTAATGACTGTAACAAATCTGGTCAGGCTACAGTGAACGGACCTTATATATTAGTTATATTTTGAAGAACATGAGTTTTGCAACCAGGCCCTGTATATATTTTTTTCTTCTCCCAGCTGCCCCATGTGTGCCAGAAGCCATCGCTGGCCCATCCAGGTTGGTTCCTGCCCAACCTCCTGGTAAGTTTTAAAGCTTATTGGTCAACCTCATAATGCTGTTATTTTACCCCTTTTTAAAAAGCTCTTCAACAAGTACAAAAATGAACTAATGTCAGCCGCTGTAGGCGATAAGTTGACCACAGTCGATGTCTTATGTTTCTAAAATTGGGAGCAAATAAATGGAATGAAAGTTGTTTCAACATGGCAATAATTGCTTGTTTTTACAAACACATTGGACTAAAGCACTGTTTGCCTAAAGTTTATAAGCTTCATATGTGTTCCAAAAATAATTAACTAATAATAATTAAACAACATTTTAATAGATTTGAGGTGTAATGTAACCATTATATTACTGAATCTATCGCTAAAAATTGATTTTAACTTTTTTTTTAACAAATAAAGTTTGGAAAAAATTATTGTTATAATTTATTCAAAGTTAGGATTCCAATTTTTTTCCTTAAATTTTACTCAACAAATTAATATCCCCCCCTCCCCTTTTCACCATTTCATTCTGGATGCATAATGAATCTATTTCACGAATTTTAGATTTTTAGAATAAAGTTGGGACTGAAAAAGTTAACAAAAGTACGCAAAGTGCTCCCCTAATTGTTTTGAGCAGTGCCTCTTAGTTAGTTATACTTTGAAGAATATGAGTTTTGCCATTATATATAGACCCTGCATATCCCTTTTCTCCCAGCAGCTATTGCCGGTCCATCCAGGCTTGCCCCACCCGAGCCGTTGGTGGATGAACCAGTTCTCCTTCCGAGAGCTCGCTCTCGCTCTCCGGTTGCAAACCGACCGAGAGCTCGGTCAAGATCCCCCATCGCCGGCCCAGCTCGCCGCCGGTCGCCTGGTAAGTAGATTTATAAACTTTGTCTACAACCAGTGGTTAGAAATAGGATAAAAAATGAGGAGTAATTTGTGGTACTAACTTAAAAAAAAAAGTCGGTACGGCTAGCGTATTATGGCCAGTCGCGATTTGGCGACTTTCCTTTTGTAGCAAAGGAGCGAAAACGTACTTAAATTGGTAAACATTCCAGTTCAACTCAATAGATGTTTACATCAATTTTGCCGCTGTACCAACCCTGTGTTTACTTTCTCACGACCGCCAAAGTCGCCAAATAGCATTCCGGCCGTAATACGCTAGCTGTTCCTAAAACTAGAAGGAAATGCTCATTATCTGGGAGGTATTTTTGAGAAAAATATTAGTTAAATTTTTTTATTTTTATGTAATTGTATGTATTTCATGCAATTTTAGAATTAGTTAGAATTAAGTTAATTTTGACTAATTGAAGATCGTCAAAAATTTGCGATTTTTAGATGGTTATTTTGAGCAAGATCTTTGAAAAACACCTTAACCCTTTCAGTCAGTGATGCCATTTGGCATCATGATGTTTCTGTTCATAATTATAAAAAATAATAGGGATGACATCTATTGGGATTAATAAAAAATATTTTCCAATAGAAAAAGTTTGAAGAATCGAATGATGTGCTTTTTGATATCATAAATGGCTATAGACGATCAGAAAAAAATTTCTAAAATGATGATGCCAAATTGTTATTGGGACTGAAAGAGTTAACAAGTTGATAGTGACATTTGAAGAAAAAAAACTAGTCCTGATAACGGTGACAAAAATTATTTTAAATCCGCTTCATTGTATTATTTGGTCGCTATTTGTGACCAACGGTCCTTAATTTCGAACCCTGACTGCAACTTGATTCGGTTGTACAACTGTAGATAGTGACCGAAAGAGGCTGGATTCCATTTTTATTATTTATGAGATTAAAAACACTCATTTTTTAAATAAAATATTTATAGAATACATAATTGGTGGCGACAACTCTGATGGTAATAATTAAAAAAATATATGTATTTAAAGCCCTAAAAAGTTTGGTGCTGCCATCTACATATCAAACTCGGTACTAACAACGGACCTTGGAATTTCCCCCTATAATACTTGTTGCTTTCATTTACCTAATATGAAATACACATTTTAGGTAATGAAAGTTGTGCAGTGTTACGACATAGCCCCCTACATATAGTGCCATCCAAGCTCGATCAAAATTGGAAGTCATGAGAAAGCTGTCAATAGAAGGCGCCATCACGCGACAACGTGCATGTGTTGTTGTTTGTTTACATCCAGTTCGCTGTGATAAGAAATGTGGGTTACGAGTTCGAAATTTATAATTTATTTGTAAACTTTTGTAAATGCAACAAATAATGGCTAGTTTTTTTGCATCATACCATCCTATAATTCAAAGAAAGAACACAGTGTTTCTATATAGGAATGCCTACGAAACGGAAGATATTTGGCAGGGATTGGAAAGTTACTTTTAAAAAGTAACTCTGTTACAGTTACTTAATTAAAAAAGTAACCCTGTTACAGTTACTTAATACGAAAAGTAACGCGTTACAGTTACTTTTAAAAAAAGTAACGAATCACAGTTACTTTTCGAAATTTCAAGTTATAAGAAAAATTGAAATTTTTTCACCATCTTATCATTTTTCACGAGAACCACACTGAAATTATAATTAATAAACATTTTTTTATATTTAATTTTAATCCTTTACCCTGATAATCAGCCGACAACGAGTCCATCTGTAAACTCTCGGGTAGGTACTGACAGACAGAAATAGGGGTTTCTCAAGAATGAACGTGAAATCTCTGTCTCCCTCCTCCCCACCCCTCTTCAAGGGGAAGGACTTTGTTGTTGGTCACTGTTGTAGAACCCATTCAGACAATACACAAAGGGGTTTGCACTGAGGAATCCAACCTGCTTGGCAGTTAGCGCGATTTATCTCAAAACCCTTCTTTTCGGTAGATGCTTGTAATTGCAGGGCTCATTATGTGATACTTGGAAAGGTAAACAAACAAAGAAAAAATTCGTACTTTAACAATTCTGGCTGAAAGCCGCTGTCACGCCTTTAGCAGCCATAGTGGACAATTATATTATGCTTTACTTTTTAACTCCCAAGAAAAGCTCGTATTTCGGGAATGCGAAATGTTTCCTTTTTTTAGGAGTAGAATTCAAAATTGGCATCAGATCAGAGCCTTCGGAAAGTAACGGAAAAGTAACGAAATTTTTCGTTACTTCGTTACCGCTAAAAGTAACTGAGTTACAGTTACAGTTACTTTCTTCAAAATGTAACAGCGTTACTCGTCGTTACCTAAAAAAGTAACTGTTACAAGTAACGGCGTTACAAGTTACGCGTTACTCCAATCCCTGATATTTGGTAAAGAATTTTTGCAATTATTATTCTTTTTTGGTGAAAATTTATCATCTATTCTAAATATTTTTACTCTGAAACTTTTCATAATGAATTAATTATTATTTGTTTTTTCCTTTCTAATATATAGTTTAAACACACATTTGCTTTTGTTCTTCTTTAAATGCACTTTATAGTTGAGTTACAAATTTAAATGATCTATCTCATTTTAAAATTTTGTTGTTCGAAGTTATAGTATTATTATTCAGTGACTGTTATTCTTAACAGAAGCATTTTTAATAAGTGTTATTGTATTTGTTAATTTTTCTTTAAGAAGCCAAAACTATTTTTTTTTTAAATAATGGAACGTCTGAACAAGCTTAACTCATTACTTGTGTTTTAGTCTCCAGTAGAAAATTCTTATACGGGGATTTTAAATAAATAGTTCTATAGCGTTTTTTTTTTTTTTTTTTTAAAGCAGTTAAAAAACAAAGAAACTCATTACATGATTATGTTTAAAAAAAATATGTGCTTGCTGTTTTTAGCTTTTTAATCTTAAATTTCTAAAAATTGTGATTTTTGGCAGTAGTATTCTGTAACAGTTTTTACACTATTCAAACATGTTGAAGAAGGATTTTTTTTTAAATTTAAAATGGTATTTTATGAATTTCTCTGGCAAATAATGTTGCTTGGAAGCAGAAATAAAATAAAAAAGAACTCATTTGTTTATTATGTTACTCGACCGAACGGTATTCGAAATAGCCCGCTGGATCCGTCATTCACCGCGAATTGCGAATACATTCCTACTAAAATATGAGAACGACTACCAAGAGATGGCGCGACCAGAGTACTTTTTGAGGACAGCCTGTGAATCCATCTTATTTCTCGAGTTTAGTTGGCATTCTATGTAGGAGGCTATGATTACGAACCCTAGTTTTTTTTTAAAAAATTAATAGCGGTATAGTGGCGACATCTATGATTAATGCATAACAAAAATCATAACAATCAGTGCTGCCGTCTATATTTTAAACTGGGTACTATAAACGTTGGTTTTTGAATAATATTTAACAACACTGTTAAATTAACACTTGACCGAGTAAGTCCAAAGTCTTAACCAAAATAAGTTCCTAAGTACCGACTCCAAGTACGATGTCGAACTGAAAACATTGTGTTGGGTGCCTACACAGGCTCGTCACTTGACTGTGTTTCTAAATTACGACGCCCTTTGCCAATAGCCCTTGTGTTTCTGTAATGTGACGATAATTCCATTCAACTCAGCACTGAACACAATTAGAGTAGGAGGAAAACAAAAAGAGCGCCCCTCATACTGTTTCCTGGAAAACAACACGAAGGGGTAGGGAAAGCCCATTTCCGTTGTAATCGTAAGGACTATAAATTTGCCCAAGTTTAAATAAGTTTGATGCTGCCATCTACATTACAAACTAGGTACTAAAAATGACCTTGGAATAGTATCGTCTGTCAAATGACAAAACCACGAATGTGTAAATTTTTCTAGGGATTGGCGGTTTTTGAAAGCAGTGGGCTTATCAGTATCCTGATTTTAACACTTGCGGTTTTGTTTGTTGACCGACGATATATAACAATACAATTATTGACTGGGTTAGGCGTTGGCCTTGCATGCGAAAGGTCCTAGGTTTGGGACCGGGCATTGCCAAAATATTTGCCGATCTATAAACAGCATGTGCTGCCAAAACGTCCAACGCATAATATCCCGTGTAGAAGAGTGCACGTTAAATATGCTACAAATTCTTGAAACTGCGTACGATGTCGCTCTATAAGAAATAAGTTGAATGCCTATTTGGGTATCGGCTTGTTACTTGACTGCCGTTCTAAATATCCCTTGTGTAGCTCCAGTGCAGCGATATTTCAAACAAACCCAATCCTGGAAAACAACACTAGGTGGTAGGGGAAGCCGAGCTTTCGTTTCGTAATCGTAAGAACTATAAATTTGCCCCTAAATTGTAACAAGTCTGGTGCTGCCATCTACATTTCGATCTACTAAAAGTTGAGAATGGTCAAAGTTGATAATTCTCCGTCAAATGAAAGTTTATAATTCTCAGTTAATTGAAAGTTTATAATTCTCAGTTAATTGAAAGTTTATAATTCTCAGTTAATTGAAAGTTTATAATTCTCAGTTAATTGAAAGTTGATAATTCTCAATTTTTTTTAGCCTCTGTTCGTTTGTAACAAGTATGGTGCTGCCATCTACATTACGATCTGAGTACTAAAAGTTGGCAATTGTCAAAGTTGATAATTCGGAGTTGATTGAAAGTTGATAATTCTCTTTTTTTTCAGCCCCTGTCCGCCGACAGCGCCGCCCTCGCTCCCCTCCCCGCCACATGAGGAGCGAGAAGGAGGAGGCCGCCCACGAGAAGAAGAACAAGTTCGCATTCCTGCGAGAAGCCCTGGAGAGGGCACGCGCACAAAGAGAGCAGGAGAGGTGGGTGGCGGCATTTGTGATTGCTTATATTTTAACAGGGTTGCTAAATGAAGTTATGGATGGAATATAAGATAGAAATGTTGCGAAAAATTTGCACGAGCAGGTTTGCAGTAGTTGAAGCTATATGACTGGCTTCAATTTAGAAAAGAAATACTCTGTCGATTATTCCGCGTTTTATGCTAGGTATGACCTTTTGTTGTTTAAATGCAAAACATTCGAACGTGATTGGAAAAAAAATACTTTTAGTGATTATTCGGCTTATTTTTCAAGAAATGAGACCTATTTGTTTTTGTTAACAAACATTCAAATGATTGCAGACACAATTTGTTTAATGATTTTGGACTTGTTCAAAACAGATCCTGTCTGAATCCATTTCATAACTAATCATTGCATAGCACTCTTTTTTGGCACTTTTACATCTTTAAATTCTTTAACAAACGCTGGTCATATTTTTTACACGAATTTGGTTCAATAAAACTTTCTACAATGAACACTCTATGCTGTATTGTGAGTATCATCTTCACCTGTGCATTGATCAACTCGCACTCACGCAACTAACACTTACGCTTACGCACTAAGATAATCCAATCCAACTAATGCATAATCAGGTTAGCCAAGTGAAGCCATTGCATGCTTGAATAATCTTTTATTTCAACTGGAAGGCTTTCAGACGGCTTCAATAGTTTTTTCTCACCAAGCATCTCAATGCATTCCTATCTCTACGTCGGGGCCACTTTAATTTGCGCCACCAATTGGCGCGCTGGACCGTGGGTCTCCAAACCAAAGTGCCTCAGTCTTAATCTTTTGAAAAAAATTCTAAGCCACATTTCTCTGGCTGTTTTGAATCTTTTTACAAATGGTTTTTTTAAGTGATAAATGTAGATAACTTACAGGCTTCTATAATTCCACTTTTTGAAATTGCTTCGAATATTTTGTGTAAAATTATTTATATAAAATTAAAAAAAAAAAAAATATTTGAACCAATTTCAAAAAGTGGGATTGCCGCGACCTGTAAGTCAGCTACATTTATCACATAAAAAAAATTTGTTTGTAAAAATATTCAATTCAACCGGAGAAAGTGGCTTAGAAGATATTTTTTTTTTACATTAGATTAACACTGAGGCACTTTGCTTTGGAGACCCGCAGTTCAGCGTGCTCTTTCCCCCTTTAGCAGTAGTATACCAACTATTTCTTTTTACTCTGACACATCTTGCAATCAGGACCTGATCTTCCATGTGGAACAGGACTTGTGCCCCCAAAATTTAGGGGCCCCAAAATATTAGGTTCTGCTGTTGATTACCAGAATTTCTGTAATTTCTAAAAATTGTCAGGACCCCGCTTTGTTTTTAGATTGTCTTTGACTCAGACATTGATCTAAAGTCATCGGTTTGATCGATATTAAAATGTAGCTGGTCAAATTTTAGCAAAAAATAAGATACATGGGCCAAGTAGCATTATCATAACGGGAAAGCATACACATCTTTCCGTAAAGGGTACTAAAAAAATTTGTTGTGCCTAATACTACTCGGAGTTTTCCTAGATATGGCCCTGCTTGATCTACACCAACACACAGGATATCAGTCTTGGCTGACCCATAGAAATAGTGATGATCAAGCCTTAACCTCTTAAGATCTCAGCAAAATCCTACACATATATTCTTCATCTAAACATACTTTTCATGCAAATATATACTAAAAAGTATGTTTTGCACTAGTTACTTGCACTAGTTTGCACAAAAGTATGTTACTGAGAGACACGCCTTAACTCTAAAAATACACATTTTTAGTGTTATAAATGCAAAAAAAAGCTGTACAGTCCCTGGACAAATTATTAGACGCACTGTATTTTTTTTAGTAATGATGAAAACATACCAAAGAATGCCATATCATTAAAGAAGATGTCGATATATGTATTAAGTATAGCAGATAGTATTTTCTATTCAATAGCTTAAGTTTCGGAACACAAATCAAATGTTTTTCTAAAGGTATTTTGTTCATCATTGATTGATACATGAAATCTTGCAGTGCGTCTAATAATTTGTCCAGGGACTGTATAACTTATTTGTAGTTAACAGTTTATTTTAACATTATTTTTAACGCAAAAAGCCTTTAAAATTAACTACTAAAAGAATTTATTGAAAAGTTTAAAAAACGAACTAGTTTTAATTTTTTTAAAAAGAACTCTAATATCGTATTGACGCAGGTTCAACTTAATTTTTAGACACTTCTATCTTTTTTTGATTCGAAAGAATTAAAAAAATGAAAAAGTAGTAGGTTTTTACATGCGGGTCGATGTCCGCTGTCTGTTCCCCTTCCAAAATCGGTTCTATCCATCGGATCTTAAAAATTCTTCTTTTTTGTTAGAAAACCTATGACCTAGATACCCAACTTCATACTTTTTGTCCGTCTGTCTGTACGTCCGGACGGACATAAATCTAGTATCTGTCGGCGAATTTCCCATTGAATTAGCATTGAAATACAATTTTTAGTCATTTAAATCACTGTTGCCAAATCAACAATGGCATGAGAAACTTTATTTATTTAAACATATTTGAAGCAAAATAATATTTTCATGAATCAGTTTGGAATGACGTCATAAAATGTAGCACAATTTGATTCTTTGATTATTCATTACCTATCTACCAGAAAGCGGCAAGGCATACTTTTGCATGCAATTATGCTTAGTTTTAATTTACATTTCTTATTTTTAATGCAGTTCGGAGTAGTTTCATTACTTTTGTTATTAATAAATATTTAATTATTCTTCGAACTACAAATAAATCACGAGCAGATGATAAATAATATTTAATTTGCAAAAGAATATTAAGGAAAATAGTTGATTTTGGCTTTTAGGAGTTTAAATTATAGCTGGGTGCTGTGTTTCGATTTTTTTTTCTAATGTGTAAAAATCTAGTGTAGAAACGGCTGTTGATGAAATTTACTGTTAGGAACCTAGTTTTTTTTCCCGATTAGAACTTCAGTAAGTATTTAAGTAACAGGAAAGTAGGCTATTTTAGTTCTTTATGAACTTCATGTTTTTATAGAAATAATGACTGATACCTGTAATCAAAGCTGAAAACTGATTTTTGGATCTTCAATCTATCGGATCAGGTCAATTTCGAAACTAATTAACATGTTAATTGTTTGTGGGGAGGTTTTTAAACATGTCCCCAAATAGGGATGCCAGGTTGCAAGAGGATAAAGTTAGGTCTTGTGCTGTCACTCCATCGTGTCTGGTTTCAATCAGTCAGTAATCTGTCTCTTCCCTGTACTAGGCTCTGGAGGGAAAACCCTGCCCTGCGGCCGACCAGACGTGCCCGATCCCATCGCCCTCCTCCCGACCACCAGGTAGCATTTATGCCCGACACGGTTGCTCGGCAGTGGAGGATGGAGCCGCAACAGTTGAGGCGGTTCCCCAATGTGGATCGGTGAGTGGTTTATTATACATTTTCAATTGAACTTTCTTTTGCCCTTCCAATATATACTAGCCAACATCACAATCGGATAGTAGTATGTGTACTAAGTGTCTTAACTACATCTCAGCTCAACCACAGCCTACTCAACTAAGGCCGAAGAAGCTTTCCCAAACAAGCTCGGGGACTTAAATTTTGACGTCATAGTTCCGAGTGACTTTGTTCCGAAGATGAAGACAACCTGTCTCGAAACCTGTTCGGAACCATTCGTTCACGGCTGACCACATTTTTAGGGTCCCGAATGCGTCCGAACTGGTTTCTCGATCTTCGGCACTGGGAACAGTGACGTCAAAATATCCGGGTCTACGCTCATGTTTGGGAGGGCTTCTCTGGCCTTGTTATTGAAGTTGGCCGTGGCTCAACCCCCTTCCCTTCCCCCAAATACTGCACGTGATTTATGAACACCCCCACTCCAGCCTAGAAATATCACGGAATCGAAAAATAGAGACCCCAGTCGGTTAGGCATTCGCCTAGCATGCGAAAGGTCCCAGGTTCGGGTCCGCGCATCGCCGAAATAACTGCCGACCTATTAACGGCCCGTGCAGCCAACAATGTCCAACGAATAACACCCCGTGTAGAGGGGGTGCACGTTAAATATCTTTCAAAGTCCTAAAGCTGCGTACGATGTCGCCCTTAACGGTTGCGTTGGGTGCCTACTCAGGTGTCGGCTCGTCACCTGACTGTGGTTCTAAAATACGACGCCTGTCGCCAATAGCCCTCGTGTAGCTCTAGTGCGACGATAATTCAAACTAAACGAAAAAATAGAGGTATTCACACGTCATTTTCACGGGTGACGGGAGCGAGAAGGAAGGGGTTAAATCAAAACTGTCAAGTTGCTGAAAATAGTCTCTAATATTTCCACATCACACCAATTGAGGTACTGGTTAAGGGACTGGAGCCCACATTGAAGCCATGTTAAATGACCTTTTTATATTTTGAAATTTTTGTTACTAGTTATTAAGTAGATGTTCAACTATAATTTTACTGCAGGTTTAAAAAAAAATTTGTTTAGTTTTTGACTTATGAAATTTTAAGTGAAACTACATATTTTTTAACCCTAAAAACGTCAATAATATTGAAAAAAGTAAGATAGTTATATCCAAATCCCTCCAGCGGTTTTTAGATAACAGCTTATTAAATACGTATAAAAGAAATTCAGGCTGATATTTATAGTAGATTCTGAGAAAAAGGTACCTGTACATTGAAAAAGTAAGTTTTGAGATATAAGCAATTAAAGTAAACAATAGAGGTTTCTTACCTATCTGCCTAAACATGTTTTTAAAAATAAATATTAAAGTACTTTCAGTGCTCAAAACTTTTATTGCAAGATATCGTTTGAAAAGCTCAGATTTTATATTTTAAGAAACACTAAAAACATTGAAATGTCATTTTTGAAAATATTTGGCTTTCTGGTCCCCCTTAAGCTAAATGAAAATTACCGTGTTTCAGGATCCCTGCCCCCTTGCGGCGCCTGGACTTCGACTTCCTGCCCGAAGTTCCTGACGACCGGCTACCGGCGGCCCGACACCAGCCCCCGGTGCGCAGGAGCCTCCGGATCGCCCGCAACCAGCGCTACAACTACCTGGGGCCCAACGTGGGACCGGAGATGAGGAGGCAGTAGGAGCAAGGGAGGCAGTAGGAGGGCCGGTAAGCATCATTTCCGGCATTCAGTTAACATAAAATTGTCACAAAAACAATTAATAATGAAATTATAAATAAAAAAAAATGGTTTCTATAAATTAAATAATTAAATTATTTATGTTAAAATAAATTAATATATTAACAACCCTAGAATTAAATATTAAGATAACAAGTTATTTAACAAAACACGAGCTGATCGTAGAAATGATAGAACTCAACTCAACTTATTGAAATATAAATAATCTTTAAACTTCACGAGTGGGTTGACTTGAGGCTAAGCTATAGTAACAATTTCAAATTAGTGTGAAAGCCACAAGTAGAGATGAATATAAATTGAAATATAAAATAAAGGAAGGTGTAACTGAAAACTCAACAATCTATTAATTTTATTCCTGGTGACCAATAATTAAATATGGCAAAACAAATATTCAAAATAGATTAAAATAAATGGTGTAATATTAATCGTAATAGATAGACTGGTACATGGATGAACTATTCCTAAAATTGGGGAAAGTGCGACCAATGCCATCTATCTAAGGATGACTATTTGGCTCCTTCTTCAACTGTGGCGCTGGATTTTGGCTCCTTTTAACAATTCATTAACCCTCACTCATTATCATTTAGAGAAAAGTCTGAAATCGAACTATCAACCGACGGGCGCCGACGACTCCTTTATCAAAAGCTTCCCTAGAAGGAGTAAACTTTGACTGGGAATAATGCTGACAAAATCCTATGCTATACGACAGTCACTTGGTGCCGCAAGGGCTCTGCATAGCAGGTTTTAAAATCTTCCGAAAAAGAAACCATTAGTAAGCATATAATATAAGATACATTCTGTTAAATGGACAGAACAAGGACAGTGGGACAATAAGTAAGCTAGTAAAACGAGATACATTTTATAAAATGGACAGAACAGGGACGGTGGGGCAAAATGAAAACCAGAATTAGCAAAAAGCATGGTCAATAAAAATCTCAACTAAGTATGAAAGCCATGCGTAGATAAATATAAGTTGGAATATGATAGAAGATGCCACTGAGAAACTCTACAATCTATTAAGTTTTCTGGTTACCAATAATTAAATATGCCAAGAAAAGTATTCATTACATAGATTAAAATGAATGGTGTAATATTTATCGTAATAGATAGAATGGTACATGGGTGGACAATCCTTGATGGACTATTAGGAGGCCAGTAAGCAACCCATTTCAACTTATCCTCTTCACTCACGAGAAACCCTCCACAAAAATCCTGAATAATCCTTACTTTATGAATTGTAGTTTTCAAACAATTACATAGTTAGAAGTAGGTTTTGCAAGTAATTTTGAAAAAAAGATAGCATTTACCATAGCATTGAGGGTCGCGTCAATTTAATGTAATTTGATGTTTTGAGCAGTTGCAGTAAAAATGCACGTTTTGTATGCTATGAATAAAAAAAATAAATACTGTTAGTTTCTTGTGATATAATCCATAATTTCCTATAAATTGACTATTGTAAAAACATTTTGCTAGACCAGTCCCGCGAACTCTCCGGATGTTACCCGGCAATACAGGGTTTTTAACTACACTTTTGGAATTTTCGTGTTTGAATTAAATTTTAACAAAGTTTTAAGCGTTTCATTTTATAGTACAACTTTAGACAGACTCGGTAAAACAGCGGAAAATATATCTTATAACACACTATATAAACTATACTAAAAATTCTGCTCCACGAAAATTAATTCCGATAACAACAACAAAAAGCAAATTTACCTGGTCCACGTAGAGAGAAAAAATGGACTCTCTGCTCTTGGAAATAATATATATATATTTTAAACTTATGTGTTGATATAATACATAAAGAGTTATAGAAAATAATTAACATTTCGTCACTTAAGTTCCCACATGTGCTATCTCATTTTCTCAACTTTTCATGAGAGCCGAAAAACGTGTTTGTTCATTTAGCACCGGCTGTTCGGATTTTCTTGTTACATAATATCGGTCTTATTATATTATATGTAGACCGATATTATGTAACAAGAAAGTCCGAACAGCCGGTGTTAAATGAACAAACACGTTTTTCGGCTCTCTTGAAAAGTTGAGAAAATGAGATAGCACATGTGGAAACTTAAGTGACGATTTGTTTTAATAATAAATGCAAGATGTTAAAATGCTTGCTGCTAACTTAATTTACAGTTAAGAAATTAAACTTTTTTGTTTCCAGATTTCCTTTGCGGTGCCTCCAGAAAGGGACCTTAAACAATAAGGTTTAGTAGGGAAAAAGACAAGCTCACAAGGGGCAAATAAGTTCCAAGAAGGAGGACACAGAAGAAGAGGCTGGCAAAAGAGAAGACGGAAAAAAAAACCCTGGTCAGAAAGCTCTAAAAATGAAATGACATCAGCTAAACAAAACAGGTAAATTTGAATTTTTTTATTTTCAAAATGTTTTTTAGTACTTATGACCTATGTATTGTATAAAATGATCTTTTCTATTTTAATGTTGAATTAGTAAAAATTGTCTTAAGTACACTATTAACGAAACAGCTGCAATCTTACCTTCTGTATGAAGGTAAGATTGCAGCTGTTTCGTTAATAGTGTACTTAGTTTAATGATGAGGAACAAGAAAGCATTTTGTAAATTATGATAAATTAGTAAGAAAAAAACATATTTATTTGTTAAAAAAACAAAAAGCTCTTTAAAAGACTTGCGCAACAATGCGCATAGACGTATTATCAAACCGATATTTGACTGAAACAATTTATTCTTGCGAGCACAGAATTTTATTTGCAAAGCAACATGAATTCAGAGGTACTATGATATACTCTTTTGATATTCCTTGCTACTTAAAAAAATATATTGCATAATGGGTGGAAAAGCGATGTATATCTCGTTTTAAAATAACATGAGATATAACTTTTTAATCGTAAATTTTCTATGTACATCAGTGCAATATGTACGTGTTACATGATTGAATTGTCATGTTCACTCAATACTTTTTTTTGCAATATATATCTTTATTAAACAAATTAAGAATAGTTGCATGTATATCATTGAAGTTTAATTTAAGATTTCAATACTTTTGATTAGGTTGGAGGGACAAAATAGAAAAAAAAAATCTCAAGTTGAACATTATGAAAGGTATTAAATAACAATACTCTGGGTGAAGGCAGAAAGTGCAGGAAGCAGAATGGAGATGGAAACAATTAGGTGAGAACTATGTTTTCTAAATAGAGCTATATTTTTTTCTAAATAGCAGAAAATGCTCTAAGGTTTGACTATCACAGTCTCCTTGTTGTGATGTGCTACTAATAAGAGTAAAAACTCCAAATTGTGTTTAGAATAAAAGCATAAAAGTGGGAATACCTATGTAAGGAGGATTTTCATGTACGCTTTGTTATATTTAATGACCAGTGCTGGAAGTGTGGGTAGCTGTGGCTTGACACATGATGATGATGTCGTGTCCATGGATAGGGACTATATAGGACCAAAGGTCTCATAGACCGCCCCAGCGATCTGCAGACACTGGTCCTCATAAAGGTCTTCGTAGGGCGAGTTGGTAATTTGCTGCAATTTTGCCAGGATGGCTGGACAAGAGGATGTTTTGGATCCAGTTCCAAGTCGGGCAGTTTCTGCAGCTGGAGTATTTTCTAGTTCCATCTTTTTGGATTTCCATACCTTTGAAGTGGCCTGTCCTTAATCTAGTTAGGGTGGTCGCAGTTACCCTATTGGTGTTTAACTCACAAATTTGGTGTTTAATTTTAACACTTCTGCTGTTAAATTTTGCTTTGGCCACTGAGTTGATGTCATTAAGAGGCTTGACACATCTCCCCTACTTTTCATGAAAATGTTCATTCATCCCGCCTCACTTCTTTTGCCACTAAAATCTCTCCCCCCCCCCCTATTTTTGTTATTTAGCTAATTTCCACTTTTAACAAAAGAAAACAAATATTTTAATGTTCAATAATTTTAGTTTTCATTTAGAAACGAAACTATTTATTAGTTATAGCTATATTCTGCAAGTAGTGTTTCGCACTGCCACGCCACAGGTCCGGGGATCATTGGGCAAGGTTGACCCATCCTTTCATCCCTTGAGTGGGTGGATAAAGTGTGTACCAAGCATGCTTGGGAACTAAACACTGGGGGTTCTGTGTGAGGCTGACCACCTTACCGGGACATATGCCTGGCACTCCAAAGACCTAGGTCACGAAAGCTGAAATGGGCACGGCTGGCCTTGGCCCCAGTAATGGGCTGTTGCGCCGAGGAGTTTAGTTATATTCTGCAAGAGCTCTAATACAAAGTAACAATGCAGCCTTCCCTTTTTTTTTAAATTAAAAAGTTATTATAAATTCTATTTACTAAATTATTTGGAACAAGAGCAAAATAAGGAAATGAATATCAAACTTGTCAATCGGGTGGAGGTAGGTGTCACTTGCAACCAAATTGTGGGCATCCCTCCCCTAATGTTTTCCTCTCCTCTACTTATTCTTCTGTAAGTAACATATATGTATAGGTTTTTTTATGTACCATAAGTTCATAGCATTTTTTTTTTTACTTTCCAGAAAAAATATGAAAATTCAACGTGATTTGAAAAATGAGAAAGCATCTCTTGAAAGTGGCAAACAACTAAAGCATCATGATAAAAACTGAATTTCAACTTCTTGGCACTTGCATTGGGCAGAAAAGCTTGAGGGGACATTAAATAAAGAACACCCCAGAAAAGACTTGGATCTCGAATGTTCCTGGAGAAAATTTTCGAACTAAATTTTAGTGTTTATTTAACAGCTTTGTACATTTTCTTCAGGAAAAACAAGCATAAAAACTATTGAAAATGTGACCTGAGAAAAGAACCATAGATCAAATGGTATTAATTTATGTGAATTCTGAATTGTGATGGTGTAAACGCATACAAAACTAGCCATGCTAAATTGCAAGGGTATCCAAGTGCAAGAGTTTATTATTGTGTTTGACATACTGTGGATCCTAGATTGTCTCAAAAGATATTTGAAGGATAAGGCTGAGTTACTTTTCTTGATAAATTGTACAACCACCATGCATTTAAAAAGTAAGAGTTGAAACAACTGATCATTTATTAAACAATGGAGGCCTTGTAATGTCGGAATGCATAAAAAAAGTCATGGCAAACTCTCACATTTTCACACTGATGTTTGCTTGAAATAACTGATAGTTTCTTTCTGTATATAATGTAAGACTTAAAAAAAACCTTCTCAAATGTTAAATGTTTCTGGAAGGTTATGTTATGTGTAGTAAAAATCTTAGTGGTTTAATAAGTTCATAGTCTTGTAGTTTAATGATGAGGAACAAGAGAGTATTTTGCAAATTATGATAAATTAGTAAGAAAAAAACATATTTATCTGTTAAAAAACAAAACAAAAAGCTCTTTAAAAGACTTGCTCAACAATGCGCATAGACGTATTATCAAACCGATATTTGACTGAAACGATTTATTTTTGGGAGCACAGAATTTCATCTGCAAAGCAACATGAATTCAGAGGTTGTAGAGTTTTACAAAAAAAAATGGAAAATAACCGAAGAGTGTAGCAAGAGCACATTTTCAGAAAACCTGTCCACAACGACATTACCCACTAAATCTTCTGACACACAAAACATGCAATCTCGTTGAACACAGTCAGCAGTGACGACTTCAAACTACAGAGAATTCAGTTTGGACATTGCCAGCAAGACTGCACAGTTGTCCTCTAAATCACAAGAGGGCATTTTCAGCAAGCTTCTGCAATACGGCTACGCCCTTTGAATTACTGATCAACAAAATATGCTCTCATCAACATCTAGTCAGCGGTGGCATCAAATTGCAAAAATGCAATTCTCAGCAAGACTGATCTAACTAAATGATCTGACTAAATCACTGATCAACAAGTCAGGCTTTTTTATTGAACCACAATCAGTAGTTGCACAAACAGTTAAGTTCAGTGAGGGCATCTCTATATGGCATTGGCCTCTAAATAATTGATCTACAAGTCGTGAGGTATCTTGAACATACAGTTGGTGATGGCTTTAAACTGTAGAGAGTTCAGCAAGGACAGTTTCAGCAAGCCTAAATGCAATTTTCCTCTTCGTTCACTTATCATGTGGTCTCATCAAAAGTCTCGTAGGGTGGCGGTGGTTTCCAGCTGCAGAGTTCAGCAAAGGCATCACTTGTGCTCTAAATCACTGACAATGTGACTTCTTCACAAATGTCCTCTAAATCGTGGATCACATGTTCAAATTAAACTGCTAGTCAGGTGGCGGTGGCTTCAAGCAGAAAGAGTTTAGCAAAATTTCAGTAGGCCAGTACTCACTTGTGCTCTAAATCACTGACAATGTGACCTCTTCACAAATGTCCTCTAAATCGTGGATCACATGTTCAAATTAAACTGCTAGTCAGGTGGCGGTGGCTTCAAGCAGAAAGAGTTTAGCAAAATTTCAGTAGGCCAGTACTTACTTGTGCTCTAAATCACTGATAAACAGTTACGGTCTTATGAAGAGAATGCAGAGTTTTATGAAGGTCTTATGAAGAGAGTTAGCAGAGTTTCCATTTCACTTAATCGTGTCGTCTCATCGAACATCTAGTATCTGGTGCCTTCAAACTATAGAGAGTTCAGCAAGACTGAATGAAATTTTTCTCTAATTCAGTAATCATGTGTGGTCCAACAAGGGTATTTCCAGCTAGCTTGTTCTGTATTGTGCTCTGAATCACCGATAAACAAGGAATGCGATCTTATTAAACATGTAAACAACGGGCTTCTAAGTTTAAGGTGGCTGTGCACAACATCATTGTCCTACTGATAAACAAGGCATGGGAAATTGAGTTGATTATAACCAGCTGATAGATTAAAGTACAGCTTTATAAGTTTGCTACATGTTATTCAAGAAGATGGATCAGCAACACAGTCATCTTCAAAAGTATCTCGCATTTTATGGAATACTTATTCAAGCCAGTCAAGATAAAAGTAAGTAGCCTAATCTTGCACTTTGAGATGAAACAAATACACTACTCAAAACAATAAGGGGAATGCATGCATGTTTTAAGCATGCATGCATTCTTTAAGCACGCATGCATTCATATGCATGTTTTAAGCAACTTTCACTCCCAATGATTCTATTTTGAAAAATCAGCTTGCAATTTCTTTTCTGACTAAGCTCGTACTTATTAATCGTTAGATGGACGAATCGTGTCTTTGAAGAATTAAATAATATTCGTTTTAATTAAATGAAAATATGCAAAACATGGTAAAATAAAATTCGCTCTAAAACAATTTTATAAATTAAATTGACCCTAAATTCTTCATGCTTGGATTTTTTGGATGTTTAAAAATTGATTTAAACTATTTTTAACAAATAAAGTTTTGAAATAACTATTGTTACAATTTATTCAAAAGTTATGATTCCGTCCCCCGTCCCCCCCCTAAATTGTAGTTAAAAAATAAAGATTTTCGCCCCTTTTTTTACCATTTCATTCTGGATGTATAATGAATCTATTTAAAATATTAGATTTTTAGGATAAAAAATAAAAAGTTTGGGCTGAAAGGGTTAACTAAAGTATGCATAGTGCTCTCCCTAATTGTTTTGAGCAGTGCAAAACCTATGTTATTAAAACATTTGAAATATTGTACTGAACTTGTAGTATTGCATTCTATGTATAAAAAAATAGAAAAATAAACATGCAGTTTGTGCTTGTGTTTCACAAAGAGGCTACCTCATAGGGTTGGAAATCGTATCGTTTTTTCTTCACATTTTTCCTTAAATTACAATATTCAGTACTGTCATCAGTTGTTAAGAAGACAATACTATAGTCAAACGAACAGGGGGGGGGTAATTAGTATGCTCAAAGAAACAATCGGTTTTTAACTAAAATATTTATAAAATAACAAAACGGTGGTGACATTTTGATATTAATAATTAAAAAAAAATTATTCTGAAACAGCCGCAATAAGTTTGGTGCTGCCATCTATATCTTATGCTGGACACTAAAAGCTGACCCTAGAATTTTTTCCAACATCTTTTTACTTTCATTTACCTAATAAGGAAATGAAGGTCGTGTAGTGTTGCACACCCCTAGTTTTTAGTTAAATACAGATATAGTGGCGACATCTATGATTAATGTGTAACAAAAAAGTATTACTTAGTTTTCCGCAACATGTTTGGTGCCATTTATATTTCAAATTTGTAACTATATAAACGTTGACTTTGATATTTAGCAACACTATTTGTAACTGAAAAATGACCAGCACAAAACTAGGTTAAATAGTTTTAAAGAAATGAATTTCAAATTATGGCCATTATAAAGTGGGTACATTATTATAAATTAAATTTCCTTCTACGATTATTTGTTTTAGGTAAAAACAAAGGGGTTGGGGGGCGAGACTTGTATATAAATATAATTTTTAGTTGCACTTTGTTATCTTAAGATTAGGTGTTTAAGTTTATTATGTACCATAAGCGTGCATGTAATTTTATAATGTACTATAGCATTTTTTTTTTATTTTCCAGAAAAAATATGAAAATTCAACTTAATATGATAGTCTCTTGAATGCGGCAAACAACTGAAACATAAAGAGAAAACATTAATTTGAACTTTGAGGCACTGGAGAACTGGAAGCTGTGGAAAGAAAAGCTTGAGGGAACATTAACTTAAGAGATAACACATCAGAATAGACTCTTGGCTCCCAAATGTTCCTGGAGAAAATTTTCTGACTAACATTTTATTCTTTTTCTAACAGCTTCGTGCATTTTTGTTTGAAAAAAAAAACTTTGCAAGTGTGATCTGGAAAAGTGCAACTAAGCAAATGGTATTAATATGTGTTGATTCTGAATCTTGATGGTGAGGGGCTAAAACAACCGAAACATTATTTCTAAAATATTTGTTACAAGAGTGACAAGGATGAGTCAGTAGGCTCTAACAGGATTGAAGCAATTTATTCTTGTGAGCACATTTCATACGCAAATCAACACCTTTTCAAAATCTGTAGAGTTGAAACCAAAATTTAAAAAAAAAAAAACATTTTGGGAAAATAACTCAAGAGATTGCAGCAAAGGCACACCTTCAACAAGCCGGTAGACATTGGCATCACTCACAAAATCTCTAGTTCTGTAACAAGGAACAAATAGTCAGCGGTGAGAGCTTCAAACTGCAGAGTTCAGCACAATTGTCCTCTAAATCACAATAAGTCATTTGCAGCAGGTCTGTGCAATACAACATTACCCTCTAAATTACCTATTGACCAACAAGTCATGCTGGCTCATGAACTTCTAGTCGGTGGCATCAAATTTCAGAAAGGCAATTTTCAACAGGCCAGAGCGAAAATGTCATCTAATTCACGGATAAGCAAACACTCTTATTGAACCTGTAATCAGTAGTTGTACAAACTACCTAAAGTTCATCAGCAAGGACATCCCTAGTAGGCCAGTTCAATACGGAATCGTCCTCAAAATAATTGATAAACAAGTCATGAAGTCTCATGAACGTATACCTGGTGATGGTTTCAAGACAGTTCACAAAGCCTAGATGCATTTTTTCTCTTCATTCACGTTTAATGTTGTCTTATTGAACATGTAGTCGAGTGGCGGTGGCTTCAAACATTTCAGAGAGTTCTGCAAAGACATTTTCAGCTAATCACTGATCACTTTCTTCTAATTCACTGATCATGTGTGGTCTCATCGAATCAAACATTTATTTGGGTGGCGGTGGCTTCAAGTTACAAAGAGTGTTAAACAAGGGCAATTTTCAGCTGAACTGTTCTCAATTGTGTTCTAAATCACTGATAAACAAGTCATGCGGTCTTGTCCAACATTTAGTTAACAGGGCTTCTAACTCCGCAGAAGGAAACTTTTAGAAGGCCTGTTCGCAATAGCATCGTTGTTATACTGATACAACAAAATCTGAGGAGTAGTTGATTCTAATCAGCCAAAAGTTACAGAGCAGCTTTTTAAAATTTGTTGCATGGTTATGCTAGAAGAAGGATCAGCAACAAGGTCATCTTCAAAAGTGTCTCGCACGTTTTGGAATCTTTATTCAAGGCAGTCAGGGTAAAAGTAAGTAATTTTTAGTCTTACACTTTGAGCTGGAATAAAACTTGTATTTGTAAAACATTTGAAATATTGTATTGAACTTGTAGTATGGCATTTTATATTCAAACATATAGTTTTAGAAATATAAATCTATAGAAAATTAAGTTAACTTTCACTTATTTATTTGTTATGAAATTGTTTAAGCTAAAAGTCAGGTGACTAACTGGTAAACTACATACGTTAGTCCTCCTGCTTAAGTTTAATTAATAATAATTATCAAAACTCTTTTGTAACTTAAACTTTTTGAATAAGTATTAATACATTATATAAGTATATATAAGTATATATATTTGAATCAGTAAGTACAAATAAAACATTTTATTAATTTTTCATACTTTGGCAAGCCAAATATCACAAAATCTCAGGGGGGGGGGGGGGGGGGGAGAAGGGGCTAAAAAAAATCGTCATTATCTCATTACATGATTAATGGAAACTCCCTAACAGCAGAGAACACTCGGTGTTGGACCATGTACATCTGCCTAGTTGTGTTTCCCCTTGTACCACTAGTAAAAAAAACAAACATCATAATTGCTTTCATTATTTCATGCATTTTATATTCTGCTCTAAGATAAAATCCAGGGATTGGAAAGTTACTTTTAAAAAGTAACTCTGTTACAGTTACTTAATATGAAAAGTAACGTGTTACAGTTACTTAATACGAAAAGTAACGATTCACAGTTACTTTTTGAAATTTCAAGTTATAAGAAAAATTGAAATTTAGCCATCTTACCATTTTTCAAAGAAAACCAAGATTAACGAAACATAATCACAAACAAAATGCTGAAATTATAATTAATAATTTTTTTTATTTAATTTCAATCCTGGTTCAATCCCAGAAATAGGTGTGAACGTGCCCTCTGTTCTGTCTCTCTCCCCACACACACACTTTACTGTTGGTCATTGTTGTAGAGCCCATTCAGGTTCAGGCAACACAAAGGGGTTTGCACTGGTCGAAACTTGCCGAACGACAACCTGCTTGACAGTCAGCGTGATTTATTTCAAAACCCTTCTTTTCGGTAGAAGCCTGTAATTACGGGTCTTATAATGTGATACTTGGAAAGGTATACAGACAAGGAGTAACATTCGTACTTTAACAATTCTGGCTGAAAGCAGTCGTCACGCCTTTAGCAGCCAAAATGGACAATGCATTTTGCTTTTTCCCTCCCAAGAAAAGCTCATATTTCGGCAATGCGAAAGTTTTGAAATGTTCCCTTCTTAGGAGTGGAATTTCAAAATAAGCATCAGACAGCCTTTGGAAAGTAACAGAAAAGTAACGCAATTTTTCGTTACTTCGTTACCGCTAAAAGTAACTAAGTTACAGTTACAGTTACTTTTTGAAAAATGTAACGGCGTTACCCCAAAAAAGTAACTGTTACAAGTAACGGCGTTACAAGTAACGGCGTTACAAGTAACGGCGTTACAAGTAACGCGTTACTCCAATCCCTGATAAAATCCTATTCCAAAGTTGAAATCAAAATGCAATCTTTGCAAATTTATTAACCTACTACCAAATTACCTTTCTAAATCCATTATTAAGTATCTCATCTCAACAGGGTTTTCTTTGTATAACTATACCTTTAATACAAATGTCTTTTTTTTTGCTATAAATAGTATCCTAAAGTAAAAAAAAAAATTAGTAATTTCATACTCTTTCATTATGAAATTTAGAGTGATAAATATTTTTCATTGTTTTATTCTTTTAAATTATGAACAATTAATTTCATGGTATATAATTATTGTTATGGAGTTAACATAGATATTTCAATAAGTTAAAATGTCCTTCAAGGTTTCTATTAAATGCAACACATAAGTAAACAAACTTTCCATGCTATTTTCAATTACATATGATGGGATAAATTTAATAAATATATCGTGTAATTTTATAGTATGTCCTATAACAAAAAATTTTTTCTTCAGAAAAGAATGAAAATTCAGAAGTATGAAAAGCAATTAAAACAGTAATGAAGGAGGCAGAAAAGGAAAATAGCAGAATTGAGACAGAAACAATGAGGTATGAAAATATTTTTTTCTTCTTCAAATAGAGGACAAATATAATGGGCAGACTTGCCAGTAGAGATTTGAAAAATTATTCTGAACACAAAATGCTCCCACGTTTCTGCTCTATTCACCAAAGTGAATCTTCTCTTCACCATTATTGTCTCTTTTGGGGACATCCATTAATCACGTGATGCGATTTTAACAATCCCCCCTCCCCTTAGGTGAGAGTTTGTTATATTTGGTGCTGCCATCTACATTTCAAGCTGGGTACTAAATGCTGACCCGATAATTTTTTCCAATGACTTTTTACTGTCATTTACCTAATATGAAATACAAGGAAATGTTATCTTGTAGTGATATGCACCACTAGTTTTTATATAACTACATATATAAATGGCGACATCTATAATGCGTAACAAAATAAATTACCTAATTAGCCACAAGTTTGGTGCCATCTATATTTCAAACTAGGTACTCTAAACATTGATTGATTTAACATACTATTTGTAACTTACAACTGACCAGCACAAAACTGGGTTAAATTGTTTTCAAAAAATGAATTATTCTAATTCATGGCTATTCTAAAATAGGTACATTTTTAAATATTAAATTACCTTCTACAATAATTTGTTTAGCTAAAACCTACAAGGAGGGTGGACCTATATATGAATATTATTTTTAGTTGCGCTTTGTTATATTAACAGGTGTGTATGTTTATTATGTGTCATAGCAATTTTTTTATTTTCCAGAAATATATGAAAATTCAACTTGATTTGAAATATGATAAATCATATCTTCAATGCGGTAAACAACTAAAACATATAGAGAACAAGGGAATTGGAAGTCCGATGCACAGGAAAACTGGAAGCAAGCAGTGGAAAGAAAAGCTCGGGGACTTTAACTTTAAGGGAAAACACATTAGAACAGTCTCTAGGCTCCCAAATGTTCCTGGAGAAAATTTTCTGACTAAAATTTATTCTTTTTCTAACAGCTTTGTTTATTTCCGTTTGAAAAAAAAAAAAAACTTTGCAAGTGTGATCTGGAAAAGTGCAACAAAGCAAATTGTATTAATTTGTGTTTATTATGAATCCTGATGGGGCTAACATATACATTACAAAACTCTAGTCATGCTAAATTGTAAGGATATCTCAAGTTTGAGCATTTATTATTACGTTTGAAATTAGTGGCGTTTGGTTCTGGATCCTAGAAAAGATCTATCTCCCAAAAGATATTTGAAGGATAAGACTGAGTAACATTGGTTGCAAGAGCATGATGAATGGTACAACTAAGTGCATTATTGAAAAGCAAGAATTAAAAATAACTAATCATTTAGTAAAGAATGTAGGCCTTGTGCAGAGGCCGGTATCGAAATGGCCATTGAAAACTCTCATTGACCTTTCCACATTAGTTTCTGGCTGAAATAAGTATTACTTCTGTTGATGAACTCCTCAAATGTTAAATATTTCTGGAATGATTTAGTCTAATCATGCACGAATCATGTGTGTATAGTAAATATAGTAGTTTGATAAGGAATAGTAGTTTAATAAAGAGACAAAAAAAAACTTTTTATGAAACAATACTCCAGTTCCTGAGAAACAAAAAAACATGTTTGCAAGATCTTTGAAAGATGTTAACAATGTTTATATTAGTATATTATCAAAACGTCATTTATAAAATATGTGTTAAAAGAGAGACAAGGATCAGGACTAAAACAATTTATTCTTGTAAAAAAACTTTATCGCAAATCATCACCAAATCAGAGGCTTTAGAGTTTAAACCAAAATTTAAAAAAAAAAGTTTTTGAAGATAACTAAATAGAGTGCAGCAAAGGCCCATTTCAGCAAGCCGGTATAGAATGGCATCACTCACTAAATCTCTGATCAACTAAACTTTCAGTGTCAATGAACAAGTAGTCAGTGGTGACAACTTCAAACTACAAAGAGTTCAGCAGAATTGCATCACTCACTAAATCTCTGATCAACTAAACTTTCAGTGTCAATGAACAAGTAGTCAGTGGTGACAACTTCAAACTACAAAGAGTTCAGCAGAATTGCATCACTCACTAAATCTCTGATCAACTAAACTTTCAGTGTCAATGAACAAGTAGTCAGTGGTGATAACTTCAAACTACAAAGAGTTCAGCAGAATTGTCCTCTAAATCACAAGAGGTCATTTGCAGCAAAACATCCTCTAAAATACTGACCAAGTCATGCTGGCTTATGAACTTCTAGTCGGTGGGGTGGCATAAAATTTTAAGAGTTTCAGAAAGGCAATTTTCAACAGACCTGTACAATTTTTTTTAAAAATCATGTATAAGAAAATCATGCACTCTTATTGAACCTGTAATCAGAAGTTGTACAAACTACTTATATTATTAGGAAGGGCATCCTTAGTAGGCCACTACAATACCGAATTTTTATCTAAATAATCAATAAACAAGTCATGAAGTCTCATGAACATATAGTCGGATATGATTTCAAACGAGTTCAGCAAGCCTAAATGCATTTTTTCTCTTCACTAAAGATGTGGTCTTATTGAACATGCAGTCGGGTGGCGGTGGCTTCAAACAGTACAGAGAGTTCAGCAAAGACATTTTCAGCAGGACGATACAATTGTCCGCTAAACCATAGACCATATGATCTCATTGAACAACTAGTCAGGTGATGGTGGCTTCAAGCTGCTGCGAGTTCAGCAAAGACGTTTCTTTCAGGACTGCACACAATTGTCCTCTAAATCATGGATCATGTGATATCATTTAACATCTGGTCGGGTGGCGGTGGCTTCAAATGCCGAAAGTTCAGCAAGGGCACTTACAGCTGGCCTGTACTCAATTGTGCTCTAAATCACTGATAAACAGCAGTCTTATGGAACATATAGTCAGTGGGGCTTTTAATAATTCACTGATCATGTGGTCTCATCGAGCATCCACTGGCTTCAAACTATAGATAGTTCAGCAAGGATGAACGCAATTTTCCTCTAATTCACTAATCATGCATGGTCTCATCGAATCAAACATTTATTTGGGTGGCAGTGGCTTCAAGTTACAAAGAGAGAGAGAAACAAGGGCATTTTCATCTGGACTGTTCTCAATTGTGCTCTAAATCACTGATAAACAAGTCATGCTATCTTATCGACCATTTAGTCAGCGGGGGCACTTTTAGAAGGCCTGTACACAATAGCATCGGTGTTATACTGATCCAGCAAAATCTGAGAAGTAGTTGAGTGCAATAAGAAAAGGTTACATTGCTGTTTTTTTTAAAAAGTTAGTTGCATGTTATGCAAGAAGATGTATCAGCAACACGGTCATCTTCAAAAGTCTCTTGCGTCTTTGAATCCTTAGTCAAGGCCGCCATTGTAAAAGTAAGTAACTTTTAGTCTTACACTTTGAACGGAAATTAAACCTATATAAGTAAAACGTTTGAAATGTTGTATTGTACTTGTAGTATTGCATTTTATATTTAAACATCTTAGTTTTAGCAGTATGAATAGCCAGAAAATTCAGTTAACTTTCACTTATTTACCTGTTATCAAACTGTTTAAGATGAAAGTCAGGTGACTAACTGGTAAACTACATAAGTTTGTCTTCCTGCTTAAGTTTCAATTAATAATTTATTATCAAAACTCTTATGTAACTTAAAATTTTAAACTAGTATATTAGTTCAAATATAAAGCACGTTTATTTATATATTCATAATATATTGAGCCAAATTCATGAAATCTCAAAGGGGGAGAGGGGTCAAAAAATCGTCATAATCGCATTACATGATTAATGGATATTCCCTAATAGAAGAAAACAAACTGTTTGAACATGTGCAATCTGCCTAGTTGTGTTGCCCCTTGTACCATTAGTAAAAAAACTAACATCATGATTGCTTTCATTATTTCATGCAAATTTGCCTTCCTTGCAAATCCTTGCAAAATCCTTGCAAATTTATTAACCTACTACCAAAATATGTTTCTGAAACCCTAAATAAGTATCAAAAGGGTTTGCCTTGTATAATTATTACCTTTAATACAAGTCTTTTTTTTTTTGGCTATAAATAGTATCCTGAAGTAAAAAAAAATGTGGTAATTTCATATTCTTTCATTATGAAATTTAGAGTGTTCAATATCTTATGTTTTAGTCTTTCAATTTATGAACAATTAATTTCATGGCACGTAATTATTGTTATGGATTTATTGTAGATATTCAGCAAGTTAAAAGGCCCTTTTAAGATTTTTTATAAAATGCAACGCATGAGTAAGCAAACTTTCCAATGCTTTTTTCAATTACATATGATGGGGGTAAATTTAATAAATATATCCTGTATAATTTTATAGTAGGTGCTATATCAGAATTTTTCTTTCCAGGAAAAAAAAAATGAAAACTCAGAACTATGAAGAGCAATTAAAAACAGTTCAATGGCAGAAAATGCAGTTAGCAGAATTGAGACGGAAATAATGAGGTGAGAAAAATGATTTTTTCTTTAAGTAGAGGAACGAATGATCTAATCAGGGTTCCCACTGGTCCTTGAAAGTCCTTAAGAACTCCTTGATTTTGAATTTCGATTTTAAACACCCATTAATACTCCTTGGTTTTAACCAAAAATCTTTGAAAAGTCCTTGAATTTTATTTTTGATTTTCAAGACACCCTAATACTCCTTGATTTTGACCAACAATATTTTAAAAGTCCTTGATTTTGTTCGTCCGCGACATTCGAATTTCGACTAGTCATTCCTAAAACTTGGCGTCAATCAATGATTTTTTTAATTACCATCTAACATTGTATCGCTTATAACTGTGATTTCAATTAAGTCCTTAACAACTCCTCAATTTTTTAAATAATGTAAATAATGTGATGTAATTGATGTTAAAGTAATTAACATCAAAACATTGTTTTGTTTTAATATTTTCAGGGCTAAAATAAATAATTTCTTCAGACAATTCTTACAAAATTTAAGAATGCAAAAAGATAATTTAAAAAAAAAAATCTTAACTTTCATCAGGAGTGTCAATAGCTACAAAATTCTATTTTTGAGATTTGTAGACGGTGTCAAGGTGTGTGAAATGTACAGTTACCGTTACTAAACTGGGTCCGGGTACAGAGGAACCATTTAAAAAAATATTCCCTAATACTTAACACAAATTCTGCTTTTTTGCTTTTTGATCCTTTTATTAAAAAAAAGCATTTTAAATAACAGCTTTTTGTGTGATTATTTTTTTATTTCCCTCACTACAGAGATAGTATAATACTATAATATAATTATAGATATAAGGCAAACGAACAGGGAGGTATATAGTATGCCCTTAAGAAACAATCAGTTTTTGAATAAAATATTTGTAAAATATAAAAATAGTGGCTACATCTATGATATTAATAATTAAAAAAAATTAAACAGCCCCAACAAGTTTGGTGCTGCCATCTACATATCAGGCTGAGTACTAAAGGCCAACCCTGGAATATTTCCCAAAAACTTTTTACTTTCATTTACCTAATCTATAATAATAAAAGAGTCTGTCTGTTGGCTGTCTGTGGATCGTAAAAGACCTGTTTACACTGCCCAGAAAAATTTGAATTTTTTTAACATAGATTCCTTTTAATACCTACGTCTGCACCTGAGGCTTATTTTTTCATATTTGATCATTATTTTTTTATAATTATTATTTTTAAAACATACGTCATCCATCTAAGAGTGATGGGCTGTAACAGTTTTTGAAAACACATGGGCCGGGCCAAAACAGGGGCTTGATGTCATCCGTCAATAAACGTTAAATTCCAGTAAGACAGTTGTTAAATAATAGGAATGCTTCTTATGTCATGCTCTCCATACTGCGATTTCATTGGGTGTTTTGTTTTCTTTCCGTAACACGTGAAACAAGCCTGTTACTGAATAAATTTATAGTATTTTTTTCTAAATATTGATAATCAAGAGATTACTGTATTTGTAACTGGCAAATGACGTACACAAATTGTTTTAAAGAAATGAATTTCAAATTTAGGACCATTATAAAGTGGGTAAATTTTTATAAATTAAATTGCCTTCTACAGTTTTTGTTTTAGATAAAAACTAAAAGGGGAGGGGGGGGGGGGGTGCAGACCTATATATGAATATAATTTTTAGTTGGGCTTTGTTATGTTTAATAATAGGTGTGTAAGTTTATTATGTAGCATAGCATTTTTTTTATTTTCCAGAAAAAATATGAAAATTCAACTTGACCTGAAATATGATAAATCATCTTTTCTATGCGGTAAACAACTGAAACATGAAGAGAAAAAATGAACGCGAACTTTGATGAACTGTCCTGTACACAGCGGCATTAACACTTAATCCCTTAATGAACAAAACATGCAATCTCATCAAACATAGTCGGTGGTGACGACTTCAAACTAGAGAATTCAGCATGGGCATTGTCAGGACTAAACACAATTGTCCTTTCAGACACCAGAGATTGGCGGGGGCATCTAACTCCAGAATTTCAGAAAGGCAATTTTTAGCAGGCCTTTTACAATTTTCCTCTAAATAATTGATCAGCAAGTCATGTTGTCTTATTGAACCTATAATTTAATAAGTAGTTGTGTTCAAAGTACCCAGAATTCAGCTAGGGTATCTGCAGAAGCAAGGGTCATCAATATCGCAAGGTTAGGCTAGTACAATGCGGCATTGCCCTCTAACTAGTTTCTCCTGAACATATACTCAGGGATAGCTTCAAACTGTAGAGAATTCAGCAAAGACATTTTTAGCAAGGTTAAATGCAATTTTTCTCTTCATTCACTGATCATGGTTCTCATCGAGCATCTAGTCGGGTGGCGGTGGCCGCAGAGATTTCAGCAAGGACATTTTTAGCAAGTCTCCTAAACGCAATTTTCCCTCTTATTTACTGATGAAGTAAACTCATTGAACATCTAGTCGGGAGATGGTGACGTCAAGCGGCAGATAGTTCAGCAAGCCTCAACCAATACTCCTTGAATTCACTGATAAGGTGGTCTCATCGAGCATATAGTCCAGTGATGGTGACTTCAAACTGCAGACTTCAGCAGGCCTCAACGCAATTTTCGTCTGAATTCACTGATTAAAGGGTCTCCTCAAACATCAAGTCAAGCGGTGGCGGCTTCAAACTGCAGAGGCTTCAAGAAGGAGATTTTCAGCCAGCCTCAACGCAATTTTCCTCCAATTCTATGATCAAGTGGTCCCATCGAACGTTCAGTCAGGTGACGATGGCATCAAGATGCAAAAAGTTTTAGCAAGGACGTTTTCAGGTGGCTTGTACTCATTTGTGCTCGAAATCACTGATAGACAAGTCAAGTGGTCTTATCCAACATCCAATTAGTGGGGTCCACAAAGCAAGGGCACTTTTAGCATGCCTGTACAGAACAGCATCATTAGCAGACTTCTAAACAAGATGTGAGAAGTAGAGTCGATTCGTTTGAGTAGAGTCGTTTGTTGCATTTGATTCAAGAAGAAGAGTCAGCAACACCGTCGTCTTCAAATGTATCTTGCACATTTATGGAATCCTTATTCAAGGCAGTCAGGGTTAAATGTAAGTAACTTTTAGTCTTTACTTATACCGGGTGGCCCAGCGGGTAGTGTTTGAAACAAATAGACATGAGAAGAATTTAATGACGTTTATTGAATGGACATATTGGGCAATTTATGATAAAGAGGTTCGAAGTGCCTGCCAACAACAAGGACAGCAGTTAGGCGGTTCTCGAATACAACCATACTCCATATCCATACCTTCCTCCATATTCCTGCCATACTCTATTTGTTTGGCCAATTCTTTTTGTGGAACTTCTCACAAAAGCTAAAAAAAGTTTCCCATAAAGAATTGATCAAATAAAAGGAGTATTGAGGAAGGAGGAAGGTATTTGTAAGGAGTATGGAGTATTTTTGTATTCGAAAACAGCCTAACTGCTGTCCTTGTTAAAGATGCGGGCATTCGACCTCTTTATCATAAATGGCCAATATGTCCCCTTCAATAAACATCATTAAATTCGTTCTCATGTCACTATTTGTTTCAAACACTACCCGCTGGGCCACCCGGTATTTGAAATGTTCTATTGAAGCTTGTAGTATGTGTTCGTATTTTATATTCAAACACCTTAGTTTTAGCAATATGAATGGCCAGAAAGAAAATAGAGTTAATTTTCACTTATTTATATGCTATTAAATTGTTTAAGCTTAAAATGAGTTGGCTGGTAAACTCTTCCTCATGCATAAGTTTGAATTAATAATCATGAAAAATCAAATGCAACTTAATTTTTTTAAATAAGTATGTGTAGTTCAAATAAAATATTTTTATTCAATTATTTATATTATGTCTCTTGTTTTTGTTGAATAGATTTCAAGGCAACCTCTAAGGTACTACCATACTGAAACATGGATAAGCTTTCCTTCATTGTGTAGAATTTCACCAGTGGCATACAAGGCAGAAATTCATGGAAGAATTATTGAAGGTCATTATAGTGGTGTTGGGCAACAGAACGAAGGGTGCATAATGGCTGGTTCTTTTGAAGTGCAGCAGGGCAGAGTAAGATGGTACAAGTTACAAAAGATTATTCTATTTGTCTGCAAGTTCACATGCACTGTTGTGAAAAATAAGTTGTATATTTTGAGACACCAAATACTGACAGGACTTAAACAAACTAGTCTTGTAAATACAAAAATTTATTTACAAAAAGGGCTGATTCAGATGCTGTAGAATCTAAGCAAAGCAGTAAGAGAGTAAACTCCAAAGTGTTCAAGAGAGTCATTTGTCTGCAAGTCAACATCTACCTGTAAGAAAATTTAGTTTTATTTTGGGGCATCAAAGGCAAAGGATAGCAGGACTTAAAACGGACTATGCTTGTAAGTACAGGATTTCGTTTACAAAGTAGAGCCGATTCAGAGGCTGAAGAGTCTATGCAAAGCAAAACAGTTAGAGAGTAAACACCAAAGAGTTCAGCAACATCAGCTTTCTGAGGCCTGCACCCAATGACATTGTACTCTAAATCATTGATCAACATCAAGATGTGAGAAGTAGTTGATCTAGTGAGAAGTGGCTAGAATGAAACAAATATGAGCAGAATTACATTTCTTACTTGAGGTTTGGTTGAATTAACGTCTAGCTAGACGTCGCAAAGTTCCAAATGTACATTCTTAAATAATATAAAGAAAGATTTATTTTGTTTTCTGGGATAGATGTTATGGGCAACATAATGAAAGCCAGTTCTTTTAAAGAGGAGCCGTGCTGAGTACAATGGTATTTGTTAAGCTATATCATTCTATTTGTCTGCAAGTCAACAACCACCTGTGTAAGAAAATTGTTTTGAGGCATCAAATGCTGATAGGACTTAAAAGAACTAGTCTTATAAATACAAGACTAGAGCATTAGCCAAATCAGAGTGAGAGCAGAGCCAAATCAGAGACCGCAGATTCAACGAAACACAATACAATAATTTGAGTTAGGGAGTAAACTCAGAAGAGTTCAGAAAAGGGCATCTTCTCTAGCCCTGTGCTCAGCAACATTGTACTCAAAATCACTTATCAACCAGGTGTGTAAAGTAGTTGAACTAGGCTACATTCGAACATTTGTTGTATGATATTAAAATATATATGAAGATCGGCAAGAGGCTCATTTCCAAAGGGTCACATCTCAGTCGGTGATCATGCAAGAGAAGAATGCATCAGGAACATGGAACATGCAATTAAAGAATCATTTTTTAGACAGTTATGATTAAAGTGAGTTATTTTCTCATATATACTAAACTAAAAAAAACTGTATATAAAAGGTCTATAGTTTATAAATTCATGTTCTCCAAACTATAACTAAGAAATAGGGTTCGTCCTCTTATTGGGGACTTGATAATTACAAATTCAATTGAAAGAAGTCATCAGTGAACAGACAAGACCCTATATCTTAGTTATAATCATAGATGTCATAGTTAAAGTGTTAGATTGGCAGATCACGTGACCTCCAATGCTAACGACGGGACGAGCATGAAGACCAAAATAAGGGGGCAAAATGGCCAGTGTTGCCACCACTTTAAGGAGAAAAATGCTACGGCATCATCGGAAAAATACATTTTAATTCTAAAATTACCAAAAAATTCTAGAAAAGCATTTTAAGTCACTAAAAAGATTCCAAAATGCAGCTAGTATTTTTACAATATTTTTTTGTAATTTTAGAATAATTCTAAAATAAATTCTAAAATTACAAAAAAAATATTGTAAAAATACTAGCTGCATTTTAGAATCCTTTTAGTGACATGAAATGCTTTTCTAGTATTTTTTTAGTAATTTTAGAATTAAATGGTATTTTTTCAATGATGCCTTAGCATTTTTCTCCTTAAAGTGCCAGTGGTGGCAACACTGGCCATGTTGCCCCCTTATTTTGGTCTCCATGCGCGTCCCGTCATTAGCATTGGAGGTCACGTGATCTGCCAATCTAATACTTTAACTATGATATCTTAGTTATAATATAGAGAATATGAGTTTATAAACTAGACCTTATTTATATAAAAGTTATAATTGATTTGCTGTATAGAACTTGTACAATATAGTATATTATAACATTTTAATTTTAACAAACAGAAATGCTAAAAAAATTAAATTTATTTACCTGATATGAAAATTCAAAGATCTGCAAAGCAGTTGGCTAATATACTACATTCTGCATAGTTTGAATCAATAGTTATCCCAATAGTTATCCCAATAGTTTAGATATATTATAATTTTTTTAAAAAATAGTTTAAATATAAAATGATTGTTTATTATTATACTCTCTCTCTCCTCGGCGCAACAGCCCGTTAGAGAGCCAAGGCCTGCCGTGCCCAATCCAGCTTACGTGACCAAGGGTTCTGGGGTGCTAGGTATATGTCATGGTAAGGTGGTCAGCTTCACGGAACCATTTTATTTCCCAAGCATGCTTGGTAACTCATTTTATCGACCACTTAAGGATCAAAGGCGAGTCAACCTCGCCAATCCGGATTCGATACCCGGACCTGTGGCATGGCAATGCGAAGCACTACCACTAAGCCATTGGGCCTCTGATATTATTATAAGATAACTAAAATAATTATTAAAGGTATTTTAATTGTTCATCGATGAATAGTTAATTATGTATATTCTTTCTTTGAATAGACTCAGCAGCAAGACGACCTATTGCAAGGAACCTATCACAACAAAAAACTAATCGTCTCTGTTTAAAAGTTCAAAGTGATGTGCGAGTTGGGAACTCTAATGCTCAAGTAAAGAATCATCTACAGCGCTGGGACTCTACATTGCAATGAATGCAGAGTTAGATGGTGCATGTTAAAGAAGAGTGTCAGCATCCTGTACAGTCCCCCTACGGCTGGTGAAAGAAGCTTATCCGATGGGTTACTTTCGAATGAGCAGATGATCTTAATAAGTATTTATTTATGCGTACTTTCCAACATATTTTCACAGTGTTTGTTTTGTGTTTAGAATTTCAATGTAGTGAGACAAAGAGTGTATAAAAGTTTAGATGGCAGGACATTCATGGTCTACGTCAGGAGAGGGTTTTTTTTTACGGAAAAATTGTTTTATTTCTAGGCACCAAATTCAATTTCGCCTAAGCCTTGAATTTTGTAAAGAAATACAAGAAAACGTATCTCGCATTTTATATTAACTTGATTAAACTTTCGACAGAGCAAAATTATTTTTGAAATAAGCTTTTGTTCCATTTTGTTAAAGTTCTATTGCTTCAAATTTTAATCACTGACCCTAAATACAAATACAAGTAGCTTAACTTCAAAAATAACGAAATTAATAATAACATATTCAGCTGCCGATAAATTCATTGCACTGTAAAACTTTAACACAGTAAAATTAAAAATCAATCGAAAAAATCAATTAAATTTTGCTAAATAAAAGCAAAGTTAAAAACCATCGATAAACGAATGAAAAATATGCAAAGTGAAAAAAATTTTAACAAAAAAAGCATTAAAAATAGCAATTTTTCATTATTATTAAATTATCAAAACTGAACCTCATTATAATGGGAAGTGATTAGTATAAATTAAATTGTGAGTCACATTTAACTTTTACTGTCACTATATGATCCTTCTGTAACTAAATAAATGACGAGCATAAAAATTTGGCTAAATTAGTTTAAAGAAATTAATTTCAACTGCATGACCCCCCCTCATTAAAGTGCTTTAAATTTCACTCAAATGTAAAGAAAAAATATTTGAAAAATACTATTTAGGAAAATCATCGCAACATGCAGACTTCTAACGTTTTCGGTTTTTAAAACCGGTTACGCTGACAAACCGAGGCTCCCAAAGTCCAACTTAGTTTCTGTTGTCGTAAGGTGCTAATTCTAGCAATTATCAGTTTTCGAGTTTGAATGTAGAAATCAGACACCCCAGTTCTACCTTGGTGCTGAGTTAGTTCGAATTTGGGTGCATAATGCCTTGAAACAACGCTGAGATAAGAGAAATAAATGTTGAACTCGTAACAATTCAAATTTCAAACAATTTTTAATTACAGCCTTTAGGTGCCTTAGATATTACATATTTTTTCAAGACATACGCAGTTAAACTAATTGCACTTGTCTATTACCTTTGTAGTTTTGAGTAATAGTAGAAAATAAAAAACATAAAATGTTCTGAAAAATCAAACAAATTCTATTATTCTAAAAAAAATCCTCAAAATTACAGTAGTATAATGCTAATTTTTTATAATGGAATTTTTTTTTCTGTGGCTTTCAGTCACGATTTAGCCCAAAACTGTTGCATATATATAGCTCAGGTTCTCTGATAATGTGGTCATAATTTAAACACATTAAATTTCGTTAATAGTCGTTTTTTATTAGGCCTAGTAAATAAAAGAACTTTAAAAAAAAAACGAAACAAGTATAAAATTACATGTAATAGTATAAAATCGCCCCCCCCCCCCCAAAAAAAAAAAACCATTCACAACTTCAACAACTGCTTTCATTTTCATGGTAAACAGGAAATTAAAGAAACAAGTAAACCTAATTTTAAGAATATTAAAAAAGTAAGTTATATTTGTAAATATTACTAAAGTTTTATATTTGGTTTATTGTTGATTACACTTTTTAATTTTTAAAGACATACAGAATTTGCTTTAAAAATATTCTAATATTGGATTTTAATGGTATAGATGGCATAAAATACCACTGTTGGAATCCATAAGCAAAAACACATTGGTTTCTCTCTTTTAATCGACTTTAATTTTTTTTTCAGTGGTACTACACCAATTAATTTGTAGTTTCCTCTATCTTTTTCATTGTGTTATTTCAGTTGTTAGTAGATTTTATTATTTTCGGTTGCTTCCTGCAATTTTACTTCGGTTGCTTCCTGCAATTTTACATTGGTTGCTTCCTGCATTTTACTTCGGTTGCTTCCTGCAATTTTACTTCGGTTGCTTCCTGCAATTTAATTTTGCTTTGCTTTTAAGGGCAAGTATGGTGAAAAGACTGTTCATGATTCTAAAGAAATAACCTACTAAACACTAAGGAAGAGCTCCATTCCATAAGTGTATATATTTCATAAACAAAAAAAAGCAATGTATCTTATTTCGTAAAAACTAGCTTTTAGTTTTTTCAATGCTGATTCTTTGGTAATCTGCTTCTTTCAATTCTGTTTTCTTTAGCAGTTTTATTCCACTCAATTGATTCCTTAATGTCATGTATTTTGTCATGACAGTATTTTTAAGTGAAAGTATGTACAACTTCTGTATGATTTCACAGAAAGTAACAGACTGATCCCAAGGAATAGCTAAACCTGTGGATTTACCTGGGAACCAAAAAGCAATGCATAAAATACCGGCATATTTCGTAAAAACCGGCAAATATCGGCATATGTCGTTCTTGATGAAGTTTAATTTTGAACTTCTCAATCCACAAAATAGGTAATAAGGCAAAGATTGAAATACTGAAGGTAAATCAAATTTTTTAAATCCATGTGTAGTTGTCAAGTCCTTCCATGTAGTAGAAGAATGTAACCAAAAATTTTGAAGTAGAATTGCATTAGGGAACTATATGGGGTCGGCTCACCATGCAGTCCAGCAGTAAATCGTCACCACGTCCATGGAACGTTAGGGTTTCTACGCTCCTTTATAAAGCCATAAAATTTGAAACTGGTTTATGAGGCCTCCCTTAAAACCCCCATATTTCTTATAAGAACAAAAAAGGCCCAAATACTCAGACACAAATACTACAAAAGCTCATCTGTGGTTCTAAAATATGACGCCTGTCGCCAATAGCCCTCGTGTAGCTCTAGTGCGACTCTCCTAAACTAAACAAAAGCTCATCACCTTTTGTATTATTTCATTGAACGAGGCCCAACATGTGCAATTTGAAATCGAATAAAAAAAAAGACCCATGATACTTTTTACTTTTGTAATTTAACTGGAGCTTAACTTAAAAGAAATTTGCAAATCATACAAAAAGAAAGCTTTCCCTATGTTTTTTTAAGCATTACTTATTGTCAAATAGCTGATGTTATAAAAAAAAATCCCGGTTTAGTTTCAATTAACATGCGAGATCCTGTTAGGGTCGTAGGATACTGCTGATAAGTTGACTTTCTGGAGACCATTGTAGAAGTGAATTTTTTATTGTTGAAAATTTTTTTTTGTAGGAAAATGGCTTATTTTTATAATGCTAATTTAAATATAAAGGACATTTGTTTCTCTTGTAGCCCAAATATATGCAGAGTTTTGTTCTTTTTCATAATTAACTATAATCTGTGGGTCCTAAAATTTTGCTTGGCACTTAATTACGGTTCAAAATTTCGATGTCCATCGCTAATAGGTTTTGTAGCTCTAGTGCGACTGATTTAATGAAAAAAAAGCAAAAACCCTGCTACCTACTGAACGTAGGTTGTCTTCTATGTTTATTTATAAAAGTTGGGTGCTATAACGTTGTTGCCTAATTGTTGCTTAAAAGCTGTTAAAAATTACGAAGTCCGTAGGTAATTGTTTTTTTTTGTAGCTCTAGTGCGACTTTGATGTAGCAAAGGGGAAAAAAGCGAAACTCCTGCCACTACGCAGCGTACGTTGTCTTCTATGGTTGTTTCTTAAAAGTTGAGTGCTAACACGTGTTGCCCATCGTTACTTACCACGGTTGGAAGTTATGAGGACCGTCGAAAATAGATTTTGTGTAGCTCTAAAACGACGTTGATTCAACAAAACCAAACTGAAATTTTTATCCAATGTAAAAGTTATTGAAGTGAGATTACAGGGTTGCTACGGTCCTTGAAAATCTTGAAAAGTGCTTGAAAAAACTCATTGATTTTCAAGGTCTTGAAAGTGCTTGAAAAACATTATCCACCTTGAAAACTCCTTAATTTTTTGGGCTGACGAATTTACCTTGAAGTGTTGCAAATGTTAATTTTGGCTTCATTAAAAACCCTTTTTCAATGTGAATCGGTTCCTATTTTATTTTTTGATTTATTGTTTGCATATGCCAAGAAGGCAGAGCAAGTGATTTTAGGTTGATTTTTTAATAACTAAATGGTTATTTTATAATGCATATTAAAGTTCATTTGAAAGTTAGAGAGCTTAGTTTCTAAATGAATTTTTAAAAACTATTGTGACATTTAGGTGTTGCTTGTTCGAATATACAGTCCTTGAAAATGAAGAAATATATACTTGAAAAGTCCTTAAATAGTCCTTGTTAACCTTTATATCATGACACTTGTCTTTCGCAATATAATTTTTAACTTTGGATTAGTTTTCTTTTGTTTAAAATTCTACATTATAATTTTCCAAAAATTTATGTAGTAGCATACGGCTTCTAAACTGTAAATGTTATTGATTCAATATTAAGTAAAATGTAGTTGACACTTTATTAAAAAATTGGCCAATTTTTAATAAAAGTCAGCTACTGGGTAAAATACGTAGTAAAAGGAGTGCGAAAAAATAAAATAAAAAATTTAGAGTATATGTAAATCAGTAAAAAAAATTAATCCATTTCTAAGTCAATTTATAACTTATCAATTAAAACCTTTCAACCATTATATTATCTCATTTTACACGATCTTGAATTTTAATAATTTAATTTCAAAACTAAGATTTCAAGTTAAACTTTTATAAATACTCAATCAATATAGCATTTCGAAAAATATGGTAAATAAAACAATATAAAAGTTCTATATTATAAAACTCATCTTTTCTAATTTCAAAATGCTGAGTTAATAAAGCAATCGCTCAATTTAAGGTATTAGTTAGGTAGTTATAATTAGGTAGTCGATAGTTAAGGATTAGTTGTAGTTCATAGTTAGGTAGTATTATATAGTTGAATGCTTAATTAACTTAGAAAAGCTGTCTTGATTAATTAAAATAAATGAGTTTTCTAATATAAATTTTTTGTAAATGTTATTTTATGGAGAAAGCTTATTTTAAGTATTTGAAATCCTAGGTGTAAAATGTACTATAACTTCAATCTTGGCCTGATTACACATATTCCGCGGGTATGTGTAGTTAGGCCATAGGAAGGATACATATTCCGCGGAAATCTGTATCCTTCCGCAGAATTTCCAATATTCCATACAGATATTTCAAATACTTGAATAAATAATTTGTTAATGCTGATATACAAATGTACGAACAATTGACTTCGATAGCGCAAAGAAAGGTTAATCGAGTTCTGATTTAAACTAAATTCTTGCAAAATAAATATGATTGAGTTTTTCTGAAAGTTAACGAAAAATTTTGAAAGAATAAAAATGAAATTTAAGATTGTGTAAAAAAAAATTAATAGTTGCTCGTTGAAGGTTACTCCTAAATAAGTTTTGTTTGCCGGTTTATCAAATCTAAAATTTAAAAAACCAATTTAACCAATACTAATGTGACAGGGATCTACTGTTTGAAGATTAAGAAAGGAAAAAACTCCGCCTTTGAATCCAAACTATCTTCAAACGCGTACCCAACAAAAAATACTACTTTAGAGTACTAAAATAAGCAATATTCTAAAAACCATACTGAAAAAAAATGAAGAAAATAAATCATGCAGTAGTACTGCCTATCTCCCACATAATAACACTAATCATTAAATGTTCAAAACCAATTAGGTTGGTTGGTAGACATATATTTTCAGGCTTGTGTGCTTGGTCACAAAGACCCGCTTATAAACCTACGTCAAGAAGGACGGACACGACATACACACATACAAGACAGATGCTGCCATCTATCGCCACCTCCACAATTTAGACATGTCCCTGAAGGGGAGGGAAATAGTCTCCAGGGGCCTGTACCCGTGGTAAACTGCGCAATGACCGACCACAGGAGTTTCGCACCCAACAGATTTAACGAGCACGTACTCCCCATATACTCGGTGGGTCTTCAGAAGTGTCGAGACTCAATCGCGGGACCTCCCGAGACCGAGATCTTAACCACTAGGCTCCCCACGGCCCCACCAATTAGCTTTCGGTTGAATCAACGTCGACTAGACGCCACCAATTTCCAATGGACCTCCCTAGTAAAGACACTTTTAGTTTGTTTTCTGCTATACATTGTCTATTCCTAAGCTTGGTTTATTGAAAGACCTCAAAACATTATTACTAGCCGTCACCTGAGCTGGTACTTACAACAAACCTTACAGCAAAATCCTACGTGGTGTCAGGTAGAATTACAACAAACCTCACAAGGGCGGAAAAAAAACTCAACGTGGGCAGTAGAATTACAACAAACTACAGCGACATCCTACGTGGTGTCAGGTAGAATTACAACAAACCTACAGCGACATCCTACGTGGTGTCAGGTAGAATTACAACAAACCTACAGCAACATCCTACGTTGTGTCAGGTAGAATTATTGTCGCACTAGAGCTGCACGCGGGTTATTGGGCGTCATAATTGAGAACCACAGTCAAGTGACGAACCGGCATCTGAATCTAGGCACCCTACGCAACTTTTAAGGGCGATATCGTACGCAGCAACGGGACTTTTATTCATATTTAAAGTACACTCCCTCTATGTGTAGTATTATTCGTCGGACTTTTGACTGCGCAGACGCGTTTATAGGCCGTCAGATACTTTGGCAATGCCCGGCTCCGAACCTGGGACTTTCCGTGTGCAAGGCAAGGGCCTTAGTGACTGGGCTTCCCAGTGGCGTCAGGACTTTTTACCACGACAGATTTCTCATGCAATAGTCCAACATACACGGCATAATGTATTGATAGCATAACTTTTTGTCGTCCATCACTGTTTTTAGGATGGTTGGGACAAGGACAGAACTCGCGAAGGTATCTTTTCCGGCATTAATTAAGCTCACACTGCACCATTGTTTTACTGCATTACTAATAATTACAATGTTTGGTCATGTTTAATTATTGTTAAGTTAGTTTAAATTATCGTCGCACTAGAGCTACACGAGGGCTATTGGCGACGGGCGTCGTAATTTAGAACCACAGTCGAGTAACGACGCTGACACCTAACGCAACCGTTAAGGGGGACATCGTACGCAGCGTCAGGACTTAGGAGCATATTTAATGTGCACTTCATCTACACGTGATATCATTCGTCGGTAGTTATTTTGGCGATGCCCGGACCCGAACCAAAGTTCCTAAAATATCGATTTAAATGCAATTAAACCAATTTATTTATTTGAATAACTAATAAGAGCAACCATAATACAGTTAGTGAATAATTGAAACGTGTAATTATTTCTCTAAATTTATAAATTCGTAGCACTGTTAAAATTATGCGCTTTTTCTCTGTTACGGAACGGAACGTAAAAGGAACCCTGTAGAAGTTGTTTTTCCTTTATATCAGTCCTGCTGCTAGAAAATCGCCTTTCAGGAATGTATTATACTTGTGGCAATGAGGGCCAGCAGTATCATACAAGTAATTCTGCAGGAAAGTTTTATAGTTGTTGGTGATATTTCGGCAATATTGCTGCAAAAGTGTTGTCTCATGTTAAAGTACCTTTACTGCATGATTATAAAAGGGATTACTAAAAAAAGGAGTATTAAAAAATGGATCACTTTTAGTGATTTAACCCCCAAAAAAGACCCATTTATGAATTCATTAATAACTTTATTACTAAATTAAAAAAAAGTTAATCTTAAGTTTTAAACAATAGTTTAATGTAATTTTTATTTGTCCTACATAAATTGTTCAGTATTTTTGCCTTTGTCTTATAAAATATTTATTTAGATGAGCTAAAGCGGAAAAATTATTTTTGCATTATGTGTTTTCTTACCACAATTGTCTTCAATGAGTTAATGTCTATATTACGCTACTTTGAGAATGGTTAGATCAAGGTTCATTACGAAAATGCCTATTTAGGACATTAGATGCATTGCTGTTTGGTTTCAAGAAAAATAATTCTGGAATAGTTTCTAAAATTCGCTTCCGTTAATTAATTATTCAAATGTTATTTCAAACTATTTCTTTCAGATGCATCAAAATGCTTTTTAGCCTACTTTTCTTTTTTTAATTCGAAAGAATTAAAAAAATGAAAAAGTAGGTATTGACATGCGGTCGATGTCCGTCTGTCTGTCCGTACCCCCCTTCCAAAATCGGTTCTATCCATCGGATCTTAAAAATTCTTTTTTTGTTACAAAGCTATGACCTCAGATACCCAACTTTCATACTTTTTGTCCGTCTGTCTGTACGTCCGGACGGACATAAATCTACTATCTGTTGGCGAATTTCCTATTGAATTAGCATTGAAATTCAATTTTGAGTCATTTAAATCACTGTAGGTATTGAAATGCGGTTGATGTCCATCTGTCTGTCTGTTCGTATGTCTGTCTGTCCGTCTGTCTGTCTGTCCGTACCCCCCTTCCAAAATCGGTTCTATCCATCGGATCTTAATTTTTTTTGTTAGAAAGCTATGACCTCAGATACCCAACTTTCATACTTTTTGTCCGTCTGTCTGTACGTCCGGACGGACATAAATCTACTATTTGTCGGCGAATTTCCCATTGAATTAGCATTGAAATTCAATTTTGAGTCATTTAAATCACTGTAGGTATTGAAATGCGGTTGATGTCCATCTGTCTGTCTGTTCGTCTGTCTGTCTGTCTTTCCGTCTGTCTGTCCGTACCCCCCCCCCCCCCATTCCAAAATCGGTTCTATCCATCGGATCTTAAAAATTCTTTTTTTGTTAGAAAGCTATGACCTCAGATACCCAACTTTCATACTTTTTGTCTGTCTGTCTGTACGTCCGGACGGACATACATCTACTATCTGTCGGCGAATTTCCCATTGAATTAGCATTGAAATTCAATTTTGAGTCATTTAAATCACTGTTGCCAAATCAACAATGGCATGAGAAACTTTATTTAAACATATTTGAAGCAAAATAATATTTTCATGAATCAGTTTGGAATGACGTCATAAAATGTAGAACAATTTGATTCTTTGATTATTCATTAATTATCTACCAAGAAAGCGGCAAGGCATACTTTTGCATGCAATTATGCTTAGTTTTAATTTACATTTCTTGTTTTTTAATGCAGTTCGGAGTAGTTTCATTACTTTTGTTATTAATAAATATTTATTCTTCGAACTACAAATAAATCACGAGCAGATGATGAATAATATTTAATTAATTTGCGAACGAATATTAAGGAAAATAGTTGATTTTGGCTTTTAGAAGTTTAAATTATAGCTGGGTGCTGTGTTTCGATTTTTTTTTCTAATGTGTATAAATCTAGTGTAGAAACGGCTGTTGATGATATTTACTTTAGGAACCTAGTTTTTTTTTTCCCGATTAGAACTTCAGTAAGTATTTAAGTAACTGGAAAGTAGGCTATTTTAGTTCTTTATGAACTTCTTGTTTTAATAATGAAATAATTGTTTACCTCATATTAGACTTCATTTCATCTATGGAATATTGTGGTCTCTCCACCTTTCAGAATTTAGTTTATGTTCGGTCAAATCATGAATTAAAATAGATATTTGTGTCATAAAATGCTCTTTGTGGTAACTGTAAGATCATAATAAACTACTTCTCTAAAGCTCTCTTTTACTTGTTAGCGATTTTTGGTTAAGTGATATAATTTAAGGTTATTTTAATATATTAAATCGTACAGAAATGTACGGTTTAGCCCCAAATGGTTGGCTATGGCTACATCGAATGTAACTTATGAGGAAAGTAGGCCTACCAAACATGTTAGTTTTATATTTCTTCCTAACAATTTTTTCAAAGTCCCCAAATAATGCACAACTTTTAGGTTTCTTATGAAATCTTAGAACTGTTAACCTGATTTTTTTTTATTGTAATTTGTTTTAAAATTTTACAATTGTAATGCACAATTTCTTAGTTACGATCTTTACTGTACAAAAACTTTTTTTTTATTACTTATAATCTATTGCATTATAATCATTACTTACCTAAACAGATGATTTTTAAACTGTACGGTATTATAGCCCCTTCTACTGTACGGTATAGCCCCGACTATTTCGTACAAGGTAACTTTTTTTTTTAAATCATCAATTTTTATACGTAAAAAGTGGAATAGTTTAAAAAAATTTATGTATGATCAGTAGTCTAATAATCAAATTTTTATCTGCTTTTGCTCATACAACCTTTACTTTGTAATTTACTATGTATCGACGAATCTCCCATATGTGTTCGACATGGCCCCGCTCTCCCCTGTAGTCAAAATTTACGACAGTGTAAGTCTTTTCAATTTTCTTCCTTAAACGGAAAATATCCAGTACCCTTAGATTTCTCCATGTTCGCTCACATCCCCTTCAAGTACTTCTCCGCAATATCCGACCAACTCGTCCATCTCTCGTACATCCATTATTTTTTTTTTGCTTTCGCATTGCCACGCCACATGTCCGGGGATCGAATCCCGGATTGGGAGAGGTTGACCCATCCTTTCATTCCTTGAGTGAGTCGATAAAATGGGCACCAAACATGCTTGGGAACTAAACGCTGGGGGTTCCGCGTGAGGCTGACCACCTTACCGGGACATATGCCTAGCACCCCAGAGCCCTAGATCACGAAAAATGAAATGGGCGCGGCAGGCCTTGGCCCAGTAATGGGCTGTTGCGCTGAGGAGTTTTTTTATTACTAGATCCAAGTCTGCTAATCTAAAATGTGTTCTAGCCATCTGTTTTCCCAATAGGACTTAAAGAATTATCAAAATATTGGTTTTTCTCTAATTAAATAATCTTTATTCAAGTTGACAATATGGTTTGTTTTGTTAACCTGATAGATAATAGGACCAGGTTTATTTTTCAAAGATTTTTCGGCTCCCTGGCATCTATGGTAGAAGCAGGATTCAACCACGATCACTTCAGAACCAAGGTATATTGGTTTTAAAAAATCTCCCATCTTAAGATCAACATGCTCCTATTTTGCAAAACTTAAGTATTTGTTATATATTTTTGTTTTTATAATTGGCTTACCTTAAAATATCGTGCTCAATCATTAAAGAAATGCACTTTTGAACCCACAACAGGTTATTTTACACTTCCCTTTTTTACTTAAAAACATTACAAAACTAAATTTCTTCACCCAAAACTTGTTTGGTTTGATTTTGAATTAACCTTCCTCTATCAGAGCACCTGAACTATTTTAAATAAATTAAACACCTCGACGCTACAGCCCATTAGTGGGCCAAGGCCTGCCGTGCCCATTTCAGCTTTCGTGACCTAGGGTTCTGGGGCATATGTCCCGGTAAGGGGGTCAGCCTCACGCCAAACCCCCTGTATTTAGTTCCCAAGCATGCTTGGTACCCATTTTATCGACCCACTTAAAGGATGGGTCAACCTCGCCCAATCCGGGATTCGATCCCCGAACCTGTGGCGTGGCAATTCGAAGCACTACCACAAAGGCACTGGGCCTCATTTTATTGGGAGCTATTTTAACTGGAACTGTTTAACGGGAACTATTTAAACTGCCACCGGGAACTATTTTAAATACTAAGGGTATATCTCAAGCGAAAACCGATGGGAAAATAAATCAATTAGTTGACTTGTCCTGTTTTCATACATGTGTGCTTATTGAAAAAAGATTTTGATTACATAGAACTTTGAGGGGCTCCATTACTGAACCTAAAAACCAATAACAAATAATGAAGTAGATCAACAATTTATACATATTTTTTGGAGCCTAGTATTGTAGAACTGATTTCAGTTTTATTTGGGATATTGAATCTAAATATGAAATCGGTTTTACTTTCACAGCTCTTCTTTTAGAAACATTAACTTTTTTTCGTGACAAAGTGATTGTAAAAAAAAAAAACGAAATTAGAAATAAGCGCTCTCTGTAATGAACCGTAAAAGGAACCCTGTAGAAGTTGTTTTCCCTTTACGTCAGTCTTGCCGCTAAAAATCTTCACAGTTAGGTATAAAACATGTGTCTTGGTGCAATGAGTGCCAGAAAAATTCAAATCCAACGTTGCACTTAGTGACTTCCTTAATTTTCATACACTTAATTTTATTTCCAGGAATTTACTACTCTTACCCGAAGTCGCTGTCAAAAAAAAACTCGTTAACTATTGATTAAAAAAAAGTATGAACATAAAAAAAAATTAGTTAACTGCATTTTTTGGATTGTAGGTGAAATTAGCAATTTGTAATTTTTTTTAAACAAGAAAAGAGATATTATACGTTTGTTAATTATCATGCATTTTTGAACTCATTTTTAACCACTGACTCAGTGTACACGTGTTACAGTAAAAACTGTAAACTATAAATGAATTCACCTTGTTACGTGAAACAAATAAATATATAAACTTTAATCTTATAGTAACTCTCTCTTTAACTCTATTAAATTAAATTTTTTAAAGAAAGTAATTTAATTTTAGAAAGTTAAAGAATCTGATAATATCGGCAGCTGAATTTATTATTTCTTTATAATATGTTATACCTTTTACAAGCCAATTACCTTCATCACATTATCAATTCTTATATTTTTCCATTTTTTACCAACCCCTAAAATGCTATTCAGTGCTATCAAAAACTTTGTGTGTGTGTGAGAGAGATAGAACTTTTTAGCAAATCATTTGGACAGTTTAGAACAGACAGTAACAGAAAAATCAAGTTATTATTTCTATTAATTATTATTATTATTTTTTTTAAAAAACCAAGTTTTTGTCGAAGCTTATCTTACTTAAAAAAAATTTTGAATTCTACTTTCTAAAAGTTTTTCTTGTTTTCATTCAACGGATTCAAACTTCTGCAAACAATTTAATAGTTATAACATTAAGTAATAACTATTAATTTAATAGTTATAACATTTTATAGCTAACATTATTAATAGAAAAATGATCGTGAACTTTTTTGAAGTCATTTTTCCTTATCGAAACGTATTACAATCACATAATTAAAAAAACGCATTTCTAATTGAATGACTGCCATCTACATAACAGTAACAACAGTTCAACTATACTGTTCAACCAATGTATAGTTCAACTTTTTGAACGATTTTTGTTTTTAATAGGATTTATTGTTTTTAATTCTGAACCATTTTTTGTTTTATAAGTATTTATATTGTTATATATTATGTTATTATATGAAAATTATGTTATATTGTGCAATATTATAATTTGGTAATTTTTATAATAATTTTGATTTGATAATTTGAACAAAATATGTATGTAATTGTGTGTGTTTTTTATAGTAAAAATTGTTATATTGTACAGTGTTAGAACTTATTTCATGTACAGGTATAAAAAATATGTATGTAATCTTTGTATAAAAATATGTATATAATTGTATATATTTTCAAATTATGATTGTGTTGTATTAAAATTTTATTACTGTTGTGGAGTTTTAATTAAAAAGAACCGGATAAAACAGTTAAACTTATTTTTGTCCTATAAAAATAAATTTCTAACGTTTCTTTTATTTCGTGTGGAATCAAACGAAAAACAGTTTTTTCTATTCTTTCTATTTTTATTAAACTTTATTAACACTGCCTGCTTATTATTACAACTATAATTAGCAAGTAGTTTTCTATAGTAATCAAAAATCAATTAACTTGTAACTACTTAAATTTAATTCATTTATGGCAAAAGAGGAGATATATTATTGCATAATTTGGTCTGGTTGAATTTATCATGTCTAATATTTTAAATGCATCAAACATTTAAATTCTAAAGTTGAAATATTTCTTATTAGCTATTGTTATTAACGCTATTTATTAACAAATGAAATTCTAGCAGGACCAAAAATGAAAACAATATGGCTGCAATTATTGCCACTCGGGAGTGAAAATATTTTTAAGTGATAAAACTCAATCTGTTTTCATTTTTGTATTTCCTGCGATTTCTGAGCTTTTTTTCCCCGTCTGCTTTAAAGATTTATTTTAAAGTTCTGCAACTGGTTTTTATGCCAACTTGTTTTTATTATATATTTATTAATAATTTAGTTTTAATTCGATTGAATTTTAAGTATATAAATCATTACTAAAACAATATTGTTAGAATACTTCGGTTTAAACTATTTTGTCTTACGGGGAAAATAAGCGAAATTGTCGGACAATTCAACGTATTAATACGTAAAACCTTTACGACGTTAGTTAGTTCGAGATTGCGCATTTAATAATGATTGGATTAGTAGAAACTATATCTAACGCTTCACTCGCAGTTTATTTACGTACCGATATCACTGCAACTATTTCAGTTTTATAAATAATGTTCATAATCGTTGTTGTCTTATAGAAATTTAACATATCAGTTAGTATTAATACTCCTCACTAGATGGTAGTACCATTAAAATACCTTTGTGTAAAAGCGCCATCTATATTATAGAAAAAGTAATACAAACGGGAAAATACTTCTTGGCTTTAAGCGCCATCTATATTACAGAAAAAGATTACTTTTTCTATATTATAACAAACGCAAAAATACTTTCTGGCTTTAATGATTCTTCAATTAGGGTGCTTAGTTGCGCTAAACCGTGAACTATATATTTCAAATACTACTAATATAGACATGTTCTTTATTAAAAAACTAACATTAGGTATTAAGCCGCCAATAGGGTAGCCGCCAATATGCGACGTTAGAGCTGTCGTCATACCAATATGAATAAGGATGATAAATTAATTTTTTTCTTCTGAATCAAAATACAATAATAAGGAGAAAGGCGATTTTAAATTATCAATTTTATTGTGACAAAATGAATTGTGACGATAATTTTTTTAATTAATTGTTGTATGACAGAGTATAGTTTTTAGTGTGTGATTAAGAGGGAATTGTTTTATTGAAGAAAGACTATTTTCAAATAAAATTAACTTAGAATTTCTTGAAAGTGTTTCTAATAGCGAAATAGATTATGAAGATGGCCTTACATATTCATCGAAGAGACGTAAAAGGTAAGCTTATTTTTTATTTGGTCTCTAATAGTAAGGTAAGGTAAGGTAATCGTTTCCGACTGCCTATTTCTAGCCTCCTTCAGTCTCTAATAGTAATTTCATTTGCTTAGTGTTGCCCTCTATTATCAAGAAATAAAACAAATGCCATTTTTCATGAATTCAGTTAAAAGTAAATCTTATCGTATCCTTAAACATTCTTATAATAAACAAATTCTGTGTTATACATTTTAGTTTAAAAAAATGACGTTATATATAAAAATAATTTAAATATTATATTATATTGATAAAATAATTTTAAAATAAATTTATACTAGTTTGGAATGTTATAAATTAAGCAGTAATTAGTAGGCCGAACACTGTTTAATGCTATTGCTTTTTTAAAAGGATACAAGAGCTGCAATAGCATTAAACAGTCGTTCAACCAGCTGAAGTGTAGATCAAATGCGACGTTAGTTAACCTCAACCAAATACCGAAGCGCAACCTAAGTTACCCTGTAAAAGTTGTTTTTCCTTTAAATTGGACTTGCCACAGGAAAACCGCCATTAGGATTATATGTGTCTTAGCAAATTTGGGCCAATCCCAGTGTGATATTTATGTAATTTTTTCAAAATTGTTAGCTTTCTTTTTTAATTTGAAAGAATGGGTATGTTTCAGGTAGCGGAATGAAGTTAAATTCTTTCTCTAGTCTCTACTGCTGAATCAATGTCAAAGTGGAAACAGAGAACCGATCGGGGAATCGCAGGAAGAAACTACGTCATCTGAAGTAAGTCAATTGAAAATGTGGGAAATAAGGGTATTCTGATTACTATCAGTTGATCATATGATGATATCATCTGATTATTATCAGTTTCCTTCGTTGGTTGTTGCATTAGTCTATATCTCCTACTTTCATCTTCCATTCTAAAAATGAAAATTAGTTTTTTTTGTACGATATTATAAAAAAATAACTTTTTCGAATCAATAATCGTGGCAAACCAAAGAGTTCTATAGTAGGGTAGAGGAACGACTCGTACTGAGCTGCCATCGGCAGCCATGGCTCACTACGGAGCCCGAATAGAGTGGCAAAAGTGCTAGTTAATTTATAATTCTGATACTGAGAAAGGAAGTACACCCAGGGCAAAGGCGGGAATCGAATAATCCGCACCTGTTACAGCGCGCGGAATGCTAGCGTTATGGCCTGCGATCCAAACCACTCGGCCATCGGGCCCCACATGCCACCCTATATTGTCTCCGTGTTGGTCCATGGTGCTGTTGCCAGGTTCAGTCTCTACCCTACTATAGAACTCTTTGTGGCAAACGTGATGCTTTTAACGAAACCGTGTTTTTAAAGTTACTCTTACGCACTAGTGCGACAAAGTAACTAAGAGCATCTGATTGGTTTAAAATTCTTTATTTGAGCGTGATATTTTATTCGGCGGCTTTGTGATTGGTGTAAAATTCTTTATTTGAACCTGATTCTTTATTTGGCGTCTTATTTCCAATGCCAATCTAAGAAATACATTTTGCACGTGATTTTAAAATAATCGTTAATATAAATAATCACCTTCAAATCGTGATAATAAAATAAGCCAATCAATAATGCAAATTTAATAAATACTTTTTGTGCAAAACGTTAGTATAAAAAATAGTGTATGACAACACGTTGAAAATAGCCTTTTTTAAACTCGTGAATTTATATCACTCGCTCGTGAAATAATTTATTCAACTCGTTTAAGAGGGACTGTCAGTCCCTTAGATCTCTAAGGGACTGACTGATCTCTAAGGGGATAATGCATTAGTTTTGAAATCACAGTTTTTGCAAAAGAATTGCTTTGCCATGTTATCCCATTTTCACCAGGTATGGGAATCATCGTAACATCAATTTAAAACAAAATTAAATCGAAAATAACATCCGGTTATTTAATTATTCATTGATAAAGTTTTAAAATAGAGTCGCCATCTGCTGTAATTGGCATTTTAAAACTTCAAAAATATATAATTAAATAACTAGATAACATATTCGTTTCAAAATTTGTTTCATTTCGATGTTAAGTTGATTCTCATACCTGGGAAAAAAGGGCTAACATGGCAAAGCAATACTACTGCGGAAATTGTGATTAGAAAACATAGCATTAGCATTAGCTCTATGGGACTGACAATCCCTCTTAAAAAAGCCTTACTTTTCACACTAGTTGCATAAATAACTATTTGTTGAAGAGGCATGCCTTTTATAATCCCCCCGTGTGTAATTAAATTTCAATTTTCTGTCTTACTGTCAGTTCTTTTGTTTGTGTGTCAGTTAGATACCTATATTTTCTACTTGCAGTTCCTGCCTATTGCTTATTATTTATTCCGTCTATTTGTACTGTAAAAAAAAAATCTGTATCTATTGATGGGTATCTAGGCCACTTTAATTCTTTCAGAACTTCTTGTTGAACTTCATTATGACTTTCAGCCATATATTTGCGTCAAATTTATGCAATTCAAAGTTTAAAATAATCTGTTTTGGATTTTGATAGTGAATAATCGATTATGATACTAAAAAAATATCAGTTTGAGTTTAACTACCGTTCTCCCCGCGTTAATACGTTTAGCCAAGTATTTATGCCTTCATCGCCTTTTAAATAAATCTTCTTTACTGCTCACATAACTCAGTTTATCAATATATGTTTGTGTGTTATCCCCATTGGAAACATTCATTGCAATATTTAAAAGGATTGATAATATTCTAAGACCTTAGTTATGAATTCACAAAATTCTAAGGCCTGTTCGCGAAAGTGTAACGAAAGTAACCTCCTCGATTAAGTTCAAAACAAAATGTTAGAATTGCTTTTTCCATAATAGTTCCTAAATTCGCTGTTTTATTATAATACTAAATTATTTACTTAACAAAAATTATAATAAAGGAATACTTACAATTCTCCAACTATTTCAAAATATCTTGCGAATGCAGCCATGTTTGACAATATTAGCATACAATTTATCGGAGCAACCAACAAACTTTTTTTGATGCAAATAGGATGAAGGTTTGTTATCGAATTGACGGATCCGGTGATTGATTTGATTGTTGAAGAAATTGCATATTTGTAAATGTATTGACATTCAAAAACGTTATTAATCATTTTATTACTGTGTTCAACGCACTGTTAAAAATTTTGTGCTTGGTTTCACCATGATATTGGTTCCTAGTAGCTGCAACGGCTGAATGGTGAAACGTTCCACCATATTTTTGGTATTAGGTTGAACCATTTCTTAGGTTTTTGTTTCCAAATCCAGAAAAATGGTTCAACCAAACACCGAAAAAAAGGTGAAACATTTCACCATTCAGCCGTTGCAGCTACTAGGAACCAATATCATGGTGAAACCAACCAATATCACGGTGAAACCTAGCACCAAATTTTTAACAGTGCGGTAGGAGACTTTACTTTATTACAACAATACCATTCAAAGATGAAAAATTCTCATTTTTCAGATGCAGACTAAATACATTGCATATAATTCACTGTTACATTACAAAAAAATGCAACCATTTCCAGATTTTTGATAGTATTTTTTTTGTAAATGAAAGTACATGGAAAATCAATAACGATTTTTTTTTTATTACATGAGTTTTCATCTAGAAAAAATCGTTATCCTTGACATTGATACACTGTTAAAAATTTTGTTGCTTGGTTTCACCATGATATTGGTTCCTAGTAGCTGCAACGGCTGTGTGGTGAAATGTTTCACCTTTTTTTCGGTGTTTGGTTGAACCATTTTTCTGGATTTGGAAACAAAAACCTGAGAAATGGTTCAACCTAATACCAAAAATATGGTTTAACGTTTCACCACACAGCCGTTGCAGCTACTAGGAACCATATTTTTGGTGAAACAAAGTGCCTAATTTTTACGGCTGTGTGGTGAAATGTTTCACCTTTTTTTCGGTGTTTGGTTGAACCATTTTTCTGGATTTGGAAACAAAAACCTGAGAAATGGTTCAACCTAATACCAAAAATATGGTTTAACGTTTCACCACACAGCCGTTGCAGCTACTAGGAACCATATTTTTGGTGAAACAAAGTGCCTAAGTTTTAACAGTGTATCATCTGCAGTAAGAAAACATTTTGTAGGTTACTTTAAAAGGTTTTCCTTCCTTCAAGAAAATTAAAATAAAAGCCTAATTTGAACTCTGACCATCCTCTCTTAAGCAATCCCTGGTATCACATCATTCAAGATCAATTCAAAGCTCCGAGTTTAACGAGGAAGCAGTTTTGTGTTCCGAAATCGTGTTAATTAGCGAAGAACAAAATAATGGTTTTGTGGACGATTGATCGTTAATCGTGGGGAGCAATTTAATCGACCACGTTTAGGTGTTTTTAGACGGGCGAAAGTGCGGAACGTTGTTTTACAAGCAGAGTATTTTTTTAAAACTGTAATTGTTTTTTGGATTCGGACGTCAGAGTATCGTTTTAAATGGGTTGATACTGAAGCAATTACATTCTCGATTTCAGAACACCCTTTTAAATGGGTCGAAACTGAAGCAATGGACAATTTGAACGGAATTAAGCGTTGGTTGTTCGCGCGAAATAAGAAAATGCTTGGCGTAACTGTGGCGTTAATGTAGGCTTGATAGTTTAGAGTGTTTAGACGAATCGGCTGCCGGGTGGTATGTTTGTGGGGTTTAGGACAATGATTGACGTAACTGTGATTTCTCTGTAGGCGTGGTCGTTCCAGTTGTCCATTAGAGCCTAAATTAGGTACAGATTCTTTGAATCTTAAGGTTCAAGAAAGTAATAACAAAAACTGTAGCATATATAGCATTTAAAATTTTAGAAATATTTTAATTTGCAATTTTAATCAGTTGTAAACCTATGACCGTTAAGGATTAGTTTATTTTCCTACTGTCCTAAAGTAAAGTTGTTTGCAAGTGGGGAAAAATAGCTTTGAAGAAATGCTGCCGTGTACAAATCCTTTTTATATCATATGGATTAAGTCATACTTATGATAGTATTACAAAATATTAGTTTTTATGTATGTTGCATTGGAAATAAAAAAAATATGTATTTACTATTTTCTTCGCACGGACTAAAATAATATCAAATCGATCCAAGTGATCGATATGTGTCATTTGATTTGCTATAGGATAATAAACTTTGCCTTTGTTCCCGTTCATTATAAAGAATAAAATCCCGTTACTTATATTGCTTTAAAATTCCAAAATAAAAATACATCACTACATCACAATCGCATCCTCATATCACAAAAATCTTCCTTAATATGTACTTACTGTCATCGCGATTTTCCTGATAAATTCAAAATTAACCATAAATGTATAACAATGTTATTTCACGTCAAAACCTCTATTCTGGGTTTTTTAAAAAGAAATAAATTAGCTCATTGGCACGTTCAATTATTTTTCAAATCATTAATTTAGTTTCTGAAGGTAATGGCAAGAACATAAAAGCAATTTCAATTTTAATTAATTTTTGCGTTTATTTTAATTTCTTCTCTCGAATGGCAACACGAAAGAGAAAAAATGATCAGATTTGAGCGACAGTGGTGTATTTTTTTCAGAAAATTTGAATTTTCTCTAAAAATGGAACAAATATGAAAAAACTGAGCCTCAGGTGCACACGTTGGTATTAAAAGGAATCTATCTTAAAAATTTCGAATTTCTTAGTGCCGTATAAGTAGGTCTTTTACGATCCACAGAAAAGCAGACAGACAGACTCTTTCTTTTATTATTATAGATTAAAGTAAGTTTTTTTTATAATTAAAGAATAGTTTGTATTTCCAAGAAGGGTTGAGATTAATATTTGTAACATTAGGTTTTTAACAGTTTGAAAGTTGAGAAAAATTAAATAAATTTTTCGTTCACAGTTACGTAAACATGACATCCAGTAGCTTGTATACTCATGTGCAGTAAAAACTTTCCGGCCATCTGTCCTTATGTAATGTTACAATATAACACCAATTCGTCCGCTATCATATTCACATTAAGAGGGACTGTCAGTCCTATAGAGCTAATACATTAGTTTTAAAATCACAACTTCCGCAGAAGTATTGCTTTGCCATGTTAGCTCTTTTTACCCAGGTATGGGAATCAACATAACATAGATATGAAACTATTTTGAAACGAAAATGTTCTTTAGTTATTTTATTATGTATTTTTGAAGTTTTAAAAGGCCAAAAATATACAGCAGATGGCGACACTATTTTAAAACTTTATCAATTAATAATTGAATAACCGGATGTTATTTTCTTCTCAATTTTGTTTTAAATTGATGTTAAGATGATTCCTATACCTGGTTAAAATGGGATAACATAGCAAAACAATTCTTTTGCAAAAGTTGCGATTTCAAAACTAATGCATTAGCTCTATGGGACTGACAATCCTTACTAAAAAACACTGATACGAATTATACAATACTCGGCAAACATTTTTCATCACGGAAACGTTATTTCTTTCGAAGTTTCTGAAACAATAGCAAATGCTGAATAAGAGAAGTTTCGCTATCTCAAAGCAAACTCCTCGATACCAAAATAAAAGTTGAAAGGAGGAGTTTTGGCGAAAAATTCGCAGCTCTCAACACAATTCTTATGAGAATGTACAGACACCGCCCATTTGAAAATGAAATTTCTAGAAACAAAAGGAATTTAATATGTTTGAGCCGTCTTAAGTTTTTCTGCTTCCTTCTGTATTGTTCAAAACTTTATAGAGCTGATATCTATGGATTATTTGTCAATCGTAAATATATCTAGTGTATGTTTTTTTTGTATATATTAGCCGATATTCGGACCTTTTGATTTTATTTTCCCCTTTTATCATGGTGTCGAATAACTTTTTCAAACATATTCTTTTCCTGAAGCAAAAACTACGTTGTGGAAATTTTTTGCAGAAGTAGACAGTTTTTATTCGATGCCAGCTTTACAAAAATTCAAGTGTTCCATTATTTTATTGATTTTTTTATTCGCTCGAAACAGGATCTAAGGACATAAAGAAGCTTATTGAAAACCAAAATGCAATAAAGTGCGCAACATTTGTTCTCTTTATCCAAATTTATATTTTAGTTTAATTATTGTTTGATTCGAATTTTAAAAGTATAGGAATTAGGAAGTAAAATTAATGTTTTAATATTTCTAAGGACTTAAAGAAGCTTATTGAAAACAAAGATGTAATAAAATACGCTTAAAGTACATTTATTGATATTGAATTATGGGCGTTGTAGGGTTTTTCATTGCTTTCGCCAATAAGAAATGTTTAAATTTAGATGCTTTAGAATATTTTCAGAAAACTAGTAGAGCAAGAGCCTCAATATTTAATAAATAAATACTTTTCTTGCAAATATTATCAATTATATCTTATTATCCAAATATATATATGAGTTTAATTATTGTTTGTTTCGAATTTTAAAAGTATAGTAATTAGGAAGTAAAATTAATGTTTTAATATTTCCAATAATGCGGTTTTTATATTAGAATTGAATTGTCATGAATTGAATTTTAGTATCGATAATATTTTGGCTTGCAAAAGTCTAATACACTGTTCAAAACAATTAGGGGAGCACTTTGCTTACTTTTGTTAACTCCCAACTTTTTATTTTTTATTCTAAAAATTTAAAATTTGTGAAATAGATTCATTATGCATCTAGAATGAAATGGTAAAAAACAGGGGAAAAAATCTTGATTTTTTAAATGAAATTTAAGGGGAAAAAATTGGAATCATAACTTTTGATCAAATTATTACAATAATTTTTCAAAAGTTTGTTTTTTATAAACAGTTAAAAGGAATTTTTAAACATCTAAAAATGCAAGCGTGAAGAATTTAGGGTAAATTTATTTAATAAAATTGCTTCGGAGTGAATTTTATTTGGCCATGTTTTTTATATTTTCCTTTAATTAAAAAAAACATGATTTAATTCGTCAAAAGGCATAATTCTTCTATCAAACGATAATAAGTGCGAGCTTAACTTAGTGAGATAAAAAAAATCGCAGGCTGATGATTTCAAATGGAATCATTGGGGGTGAAAGGGTTTAAACCATGTGCTCCCCTAATTGTTTTGAGCGGTGTATAAGAAATCACCCTCTTTTTATTATAATTCAAACAAAAATTTGCATTTTTGCCCATATTTACTTTTAGAGGTTTCATTAGAAGAATAACTTTTCTCACAGAAGTACTTGCGTGAGATAATTTAGCCTTTGCGAAATTTAAAGAAAGAAAAGCATTTCGGATTTGCATTCTTTTTTAATAACAAGCCACTGAGGTTTATTCAAATCCCCTCGCTTTCAAAATTTCATTCTTGATTAAGTAGAATTTTAAGAAATGAAATAGCCTTAAAATTCATTTTAATAATTCCCTATCATCTGTAAGTTTATTTGTAGATACTTATGAAGTAAACTTTATGAATACTTACTAAATAGATTAGTTTTAGCTTCCACACTACGTTTATAACGTAAAAAGGGGAAGGTTCAGTAAAGTAATTCTTCAGTTTGTCTGTCTGTCCGTCTGTCACCCACTTTCACCGAACGAACCGCAAGTCTCACAAACTAGTGGGATATGTCATTTTGAAGCAAAAAATCAGACTAGGCTGCATTCCGAATTTCATTAAAAAATTTAAATTAGAAGTTTATTTAAAATTTAAATTGCTAAAAAATTAATCTACATTAAAATAACATGCAAATTCCATTTTTATCCAATATTTTCACTGTTGCCATTTCGTCAATTGTACGAGAAACTTTATTTAAAAGAAAAATTAAACTCTTGAAAAAATATTTATTTTTGTGATATAATTCAATTTGGATTGTTGTAATAGCACAATAGAGTTATTTTGATGGTTCATTATATATGTATGAAGAAAGATGCATAAAGAATTCTAATTTTGCATAAAGAATATGTAAAGTTTCGCTTTTATTTTTAAAGCATCAATTTTATTAATTTATTTTTCGAACTGTAAACTGGTGGCTACAAAAAGATATTTATTAAAAAATATATCATTATCCTTCGAACTTCGAAAAAATTAGCAAACGATAAAGATTAATTATTAAATCTGCAAAAGGAGATTAAAGAAAATAGTTAATTTTTGAATTACAACTAGCTAAAGGCGCTGTTTCGCGAATTTCTTTCTGTGGTTAACAAACTTTATGTGGTTAGGTTCTGTGTTTAATATGTTTCTTTGATTTAAACTGAGGATATTTCATAGTATAAAAAATAACACAGTGATTTTTTTTAAATTATGTGTGGAAAACCCCCAAAAAATCCGATTTAAAGCAATATAACTTTTTTTTTGAGCAGAGATATTTAAAATTCCTCAGTTTAAATCAGAGCTATTAATGGAGAAGAAATAATAAAACAATATATGTAGATATTTTTTACAGTTCCTGTGAAAAATGTTCCTAACTGTTGAAAAACCTTATGTTTCAGGAAACGCGAAAGAAATTTAAGGTTTAGGTAAGAACTGATGTACAAGGTTTCTGAAAAATGCTTGTAAAAGGAAAACTACTAAAGAGAAGTCGATAAACTTGGTCTTAAATTAAAGCTATAAATATGCAGATTAAAAATAAAAGAAAAACAGAAAATCGACATTTTTGACCCAAACACCCATCCGACTCCCCTTAACACATTCGCTGCCACTATAGCGATGGAAAATTTTCATCGATAGAGGCTGATGTGAAGTAGAGGAACGTCCTGTTTTTTAAACCAGTTCGTTACAATGGAAATGAACTAACTCTTCTTCATTTTCGAGAAAGTAAAAATCTTAGTTCGAGGTCGTAAAAATACAAGGTTAGGTTGAATTAACGTCGTTAACTAAAGCTACACAGATAGTTGAATAACAAACTAAACCGCACTACGAAATGCAGTATGTCTGGTGTCTGGTCGCCCTACACTTGAGACGAAAGATTTAATTTCTTCGTAATTTGAAATAGAATATACTTTTTCAAATCATCAAGTATTATTCCAAGCACAGCAGGATCGGTTGCAAAAGTGTAAAATCTAATATTCTACGTTCTATATCCTCAAATTGAACACCAAGTACCCTTAAATTTTCTTGCGGTATTAACATAATTCAAATATAGGTGTTAACATAATTCAAATATAGGTGTTAACATCCCTACATAATTATGGCTGTATTATATTTGTCGTCAATAGGCGAAAGATACACTTCGCAATAACACAAAAACTGCATAAGCTTTAAAATCTATGTATGGAAATTCATCAGTCACAACTGGACACCTAGTAAAGGTGTCAATTAAATATCATACAAAAGGGTAGATGAAAGAGCTAGATCGTGTAGTTTGTGTGACCACTAGACCATAATGTTTATCAAATTTTCAAACGAACTTGAACTCATAAGGACGGTTGGCGAAATGGTACTATGAATTTCTACAGAATGTGCTGTTATCGGTGAATCGGAAACAGGCGACGCGCTGGCGCGTCATTGGCAGCCAACGTGTTAAGTAAACTCAAGCAGAAAGCTTATTTTCTCAGGGCAAATTTTCTTACCAATCGTCGTTAATTGGTTAATAAATGAGAATTGTTATCTTTACTCCATTTTTCTTTACTCAATATTTGCGGCAAAAAACTAACCTTTAATAGATGAGAAACTACAACTCAATAGATGAGAAACTACAACTTCATTATGAGTAACATGCTTTTCTCTTTTCATACCTCACCTTTTATTCCGACTTTATTAGTACATTGGAAAGATCGTGTATCTATTATTTTTCTGGTTTGTTGATACACTTTTTTTCAAATTTCAGATGCCATAGTATACATTATCACACATTGTTTTAAATCATTTACATAGATAACAAAAATCAATGTAAGGTACTCTAAAAAATTGTATAGAATATCCAATGATGAACCTCTATAGCCTTTTATTTATTTCACGAAACACATTCATTTCGTAAAAGCATTCGAAAACTTTTATAAATTAGGTAAGATATTCTATGAAAAAAATAACTGATATATTTTAGTATCGAATACAATATCTGAAATTATAATTAAAAGTAGTTTTACAGTTGTAATATTAAACTTTAAAAAAAAATGTTTAGCAGCCATATACACTCTTAAAACAAACGAGCGGTTTTAACTCAGTCTGAGTTAATTTCCACTCCTTTCCGGGCCGAAAATGAACTTCCCCTAAAGGATTGAATTTCACTCATTTTGCGGAGTGGGTAAAAGAAATAAAAAAAAACAATCTACGTCCTACACTTTTAAAACGGGCGGTTTTAACTCAGTCTGGGTTAATTTCCACTCCTTTTCTATGCCGAAAATGCCCTTCCCCTATAGGAGTGGATTTCACTCTTTTGTTTTAAGAGTGTACGACATTTGGCTTAGACCATTTGACGAAATGTGAGTATAGGTAGGAGGTATATAAATAATACCCCACCTACACAATACGTATGTAGGTAGGTAAATAAAATGTCAGCATATGGGTTTAAAGTGGGGCTATCACTGCCCCCATGCATTCAGGACACCTTTATCATTTACTTTTAATTACCATTCACTAAATATTTTTTTTTGTTCATAGAAAACAAATTCCTTATTAAAAACGCAAAACTAATTACACACACATTTTAGGGAAAAAGAACTAATCCATTTATTTCTATATTTAAATATTAAAATTATAAAGAAGGTTGGTTATAATTTTGAGTAAAAAAAAAACAGAATTAAAAAACTTCAGGATTTAACAAAAAATGTGTCTGTTCATCTAAAAACAAAGTTTTCAGAGGTTTCATATGTATTTTTTTTAAAAATCGGATTAATAAAACATCTCTGTATTGTATTTTAAATCCCCTGAGATAATATATCGTTTAGTTGTAATTGAAGAAGTTGAGTTTATAGCTCGGGTGTTTTAAGAATTACTCCAAATACTTAGGTTGTAAAAATAGTAACAATTTTAATAAATTTAACAAGAGTAAACACTAATAAAAATAAATTATAATGCGTACGCGAAATTACGTCAACAAAGAAAGAAGCAGCAAAGCAGCTTGTCAGAGCTGTTGTATTTATATCACTCGGTCTTGCGCAGAAGACCTTGCGCGGTAGCAGAACACTGACCTGGCGATGCCACCACAAGTTAAAAAAAATTCTATAAATTTTTAACCTACTTGTCGAACTATAAATAAATGGAACATTGCTATCAATGCTATAAAATAGCATTGTTACATTTAAAACTAATCCATACGTATTTTAGTTTCTTAAAATTGAATAAAGTAAATACAAATGCACAAAAATGAACAGAAACTAAATTTCATTTCGTTAAATAGTTCATTAAAATCTTTAATACAGCGGAATTCGTTAAAAAAGGTGAAATTGAACACTAATAAAGCCACTCATTTTATGCATATAAGATATTTTTATTGACTTATCCTGTGTAGTGGAATAATAACAACGAACCAACTATCCAAATTAAGAATATAAAACAAATACAGAAATGTCCGAGTTTGGGTAAAATAATACTTTACCGACGTCAAATTTGCATCCAAATTAAAATATCAATTAAGCTTATTTTGAGCGAGTGTATTTAGCAGGCGAAGAATCTCAAAGTCTTTCATGTGGAATAAGCTAGGCATGAGAATTTTGTCAGATTTATTTTGTTATTCTTTTAGTTTAATCTCTAACTAAGCAGTTACCATGAAATGTTTTTATTGAACAGATAGCTTATAAATTAAATTGTGGGATGGCAACGTAAATGAATGTTCATTAAACTGGAATTTATTATTATTTTCTGAAAGTCAATATATAAAACATGTTTTATATAAATTGTCAATATATAAAACATGTTAAAAACATGTTTTAGTAATAATACAGATCATCAAACTTGTTTTAACTAAATAAAAGTGAATTTAAATATGTGTATGAGGATAAACACAGTTTTTAAGTTTAAAGGAATTTTAAGTAAGATTTTAGCCTCATTACGAGGTAGAATAACATATTTTTCAAAACCATAGATTAAAGGGAGGAATTGAAAGTTTACTTTTATTTAAAGATATTAAATATGCAATTAAAAATACATTTATTGAAGCGTATGATATGACAAAAACATATGGCAATTCTGACTATCTATTTTCTTCTTTAATTAAGAAGAGTTTAATTGTAAGAGTATAGTTAAGCGGATTTTCAGATTACGGGAATCGGCTCCAGACCTTCTTTATAGAGGGTCTCTGTACTCAAACAATGCGGGGGTTGAAGTTGGTTGGTAGACATATATATTCAGGTTTGTGTGCTTGGTCAGCGACCCGCTTATAAACCTTCGTCAAGTAAGACAGACACAACAGACAACACACACACGTAAGTGGATCCATCTAATTTCTAGAGACAGAGGCCAACTAGAGGATCCCCAGAATTGGCTTGTCACCCCCAGAGGTATTGATTTGGTATGGGAACTTAGAGGACTTTCGGACCCAACAGATTTAACGAGCACGTACTCCGCATATACTCGGTAGGTCTTCAGTGGTACCGGGACTCGATCGCAGGACCTTCCGATCCCGAGACCGAGACGCTGACCACTAGGCTCACTACGGCCCTGGGTTGAAGTAGTCTAATATAACTAATTCCAAAAACGAAAAGCAATGCCAAGACATATACAGGGTGGCCCAAAAGTAGCCTAACAGTTGATGTTGTACCATTGGTAAAAACTTTGGGTTATTTAGAACGGGTATTTGACATAGTCGTGCTTAGTTTTGTTGGTTGGCTAAAATAAAGTCGTACTACAGCGTATCTTATCCAAAGAGCTGTAGATTCGTGGACTTCGCTTGGTTTAGTTTCGAGATATCTTCGGTTTATTAGACCTTACCGACCAGGCTATCCCGGCACCGTTTATTTGTTTGCTGCTCTAGAAATATGCAAATGTCACCAGAGGACGGGACCAGGTGGTTGCAGGAGTGCATCAATGTCGAAGGTAGACACTTTGAGCACCTTTGGGATTAAGAATGTAAATATATGTATGTAAATAAAGCTGTTACTTTTGACTGGTTCTTAATTACGATGCCTGTCGCCAATAACTACTCCTGTAGCTCTAGCCTTACGATAATTTAACCAAACTAAACTTAACCTGTATTAAAATAACTGTTTTTGTATAAATAACTGTATACCTAACTAACTGTTAGGCTAGTTTTGGGCCACCCTGTATATTCCGGTTTGTGTGCTTGATCAGAGACCCGCTTATAACCCTTCGTCAATTAAGACAGACATAGACAGAATTTTTAGAGAGAGAAGGTACCCCCAAGGCGAAGGCGGGAATCGAATCAGCACCCGTTACAGCGCGAAGACTGTACAGCGTAATGGCTGTGATCCAATCCACTAGGCATCCGAGGCCCAGGGAAAGAGGAGGGTAGGGTAGGTACATATAATTCCGGCTTGTGTGCTTGATCAGAGACCCGCTTATAAGCCTTCGTCAAGTAAGACAGACACAGAAGAATTTTTACTGTCACAGAGAAAGAAGTACACCCAGGGCAAGGCGGGAATCGAACCAGCACCCGTTACAGCGCGAAGACTGTACAGCGTAATGGGCTGTGATCCAACCACTAGGCCATCCGAGCCCCAGGGAAAGAGGAGTCACACTGTTACAATTAAATGGAACGCTTTCGGAAGTCTATTTCTAGCCTCCAAGGAGCTTTAACACAGCCAAATTGTAACTCGTAATTTAGAAAGTCAACGAGTAGTTTACCTAGTCAAGTGACTAGGCTGACACCTGAGCTGGCACCCAACTAGACTTTGTGCTTTACGAAGTGAAGTCGCCTTCGGGAATTTGGATACCATATATATTTAACAAGCACGTCTACCTGGGACACAAGACCTACCGAGTTATGCGGAGTACGTGCTCGTTAAATCTGTTGGGTCCGAAGTCCTCTAGTTCCATACCAAATCATACCTCTGGGGTGACAAGCCAATCTGGGGATCCCTAGTTGGCCTCTGTCTCTATAAATTAGATGGATCCACTTATGTGTGTGTGTGTCTGTTGTGTCTTCTTACTTGACGAAGGTTTATAAGCGGGTCGCTGACCAAGCACACAAACCTGAATATATATGTCTACCAACCAACCAACCAACCTGGGACACTTTTTTAATTTTTAACTTAATTCGTCAAATTTTCTAGGTTAGTGATTGGTCAGAGTAGACTACTCCTACTACGTCACTCGTGAAATGGTAACCCGTGTAGAGGCCTTGTTTACAGGAGGTGTTGGTATTCTCCTATTGAAAATACGGATGCTGGAACAGAAAGGGACAGTGAAGGCCGGTGTCTGCAGTTTTGCTAACTATGCACAGCATCAGCTTTAAAACGTTTCGTCATTCCTACTTTCGATCGGAGCCGACTCTCGAAATAAGAAAATCCACTCATTGTCATCTCTTATCCACACCTCTCTTATCTCTATTCCACTCTTATCCTTAGTTTTAAAGGGGATGGGGAGCCCAGTCGGTTAAGGCGCTCTCCTTGCCTGCGAAAGGTCTCAGGTTTGGGTCCGGGCATTTTGAAAATAACTGCCCACCTGTAAATGGCATGTGTAGCCAAAAAGTCAGACAAATAGAGATGTAGTGCAAGTGGCGTTTCCGTGGCCGAGTGGTTAGGACATCAGCCTAGAGTAGAGATTCAACCTACTCAGGAGTGCGGGGGCTCGAATTCCACCTACTGCCAGTCATCCTATAAATCGGATTTGTGCTGGAGATAGTAGAAAAATCCTCAATTCATCACGGTTGGGCCCGAGTACACTGGGACAGACGTGCTCGTTAAATCTTTGGGGTCCAAACGTCCACGTACGATGTTGCTCGAAGTTCCGTTGGGTGCCCACTCAGGTGTCGACCTCGTCACTTGACCAGGGTTCTAAATTACGAGGCGTTATTGGCTGTGTTAAAGATCCTATAGGAGGCTAGAAATAGGCAGCCGGAAACGATTACATTATGTATGTAGGCAAGTGAAAATCAAGTATTGAGCAGCGTACGATTCCGCCCTAAAATGGTTGGAGGTCTACTCAAGTGCATTGTCACTTGACTGTATAAGCGTCACCTTAAACATGTACTGACATAAAATCCCAATCACCTGAAGGCAGGTTTTAAACTGCACATAATGAAAATTTTAAATTCCAATAGGGTACTTACTAAAATTGCTTAAATATCGTTATTGCTTTGTAAGGTCCGTAAGGAGCCTAGTAGGTCAGAACGTCTCATACTCGGATCGGAAGGATCCTGCTCGAGTCCCGGTACCACTGAAGACCTACCGAGTATATGCGGAGTACGTGCTCGTTAAATCTGTTGGGTCCGAAAGTCCTCTAAGTTCCCATACCAAATCAATACCTCTGGGGGTGACAAGCCAATTCTGGGGATCCTCTAGTTGGCCTCTGTCTCTAAAAATTAGATGGATCCACTTATGTGTGTGTGTTGTCTGTTGTGTCTGTCTTACTTGACGAAGGTTTATAAGCGGGTCGCTGACCAAGCACACAAACCTGAATATATATGTCTACCAACCAACCAACCAAATATTAGACCCGTAGTTTTTCTTTTATTCAAATACCCCATAAAAAGGGGGAACATGAATTTTAAAATTAGGACGAAAAATCACTCCCGAAAATGCTTTGTGGCTGTCACGTGGTATCTATGATGTCACTAGTGACTATAAACATACTTTGAAACATCATTTTGGAATCTACTTTAAGTAAATTTGAACTATCCTCTTCTGTAAAACCTCCACCCATTATCTATATAATTCTTATTTTAATAGTAAGTTAGATTAAAACCAGTTTAATTACAAACAAAAAAACATCACACCGGTTTGTTTATACATACTAGTGACGCCAGCTAAATCGACGTGTTTGTGATCACGTGACCTACCGATGAAATAAAAGCCATTTGAAAATGATTTTTATTAATTAATTAAAGATTTATTTTGCAAAAAAAATTACGAGTTACAATTTGGCTGTGTTAAAGCTCCTTTGAGGCTAGAAATAGGTAGCCGAAAGCGTTCAATTTAATTGTAACAGTGCGACTCTTCTTTTCCTGGGGCCCGGATGGCCTAGTGGTTTGGATCACAGCCCATTACGCTAACAGCTTCTCGCTGTAACGGGTGTGGGTTCGATTCCCGCCTTCGTCCTGGGGGGGTACCTTCTCTCTCTAAAAATTCTGCCTATGTCAGTCTTAATTGACGAAGGTTTATAAGCGGGTCAAGCACACAAACCCGAATATATATGTTTCTACCAACCAATATCTCCCTTACTTATGCATAAACAAGTTAGAGACGGAATTTGTTTTTAAATTTTATAAACGTTGGTTGGTAGACATATATATATTCAGGCTTGTGTGCTTGGTCAGCGACTCGCTTATAAACCTTCGTCAAGTAAGACAGACACAGCAGACATAAGTGGATCCATCTAATTTTTAGAGACAGAGGCCAACTAGTGGATCCCCAGAATTGGCTTGTCACCCAGAGGTATTGATTTGGTATGGGAACTTAGAGGACTTTCGGACCAACAGATTAACGAGCACGTACTCCGCATACTCGGTAGTCTTCAGTTGGTACCGGGACTCGATCGCAGGACCTTCATCCGGACGAGACGTGACCACTAGGCTCACTACGGCCCTTTATAACGTTAAATTATTGACATTTTGACAGAGTGTGATAGTGTAATTCGTTGCCATCGAATAAAAGTATCTTCATAGTTTTTTTACTGAATAATATTCGTCGCAATTTCAACTACGATCTGTGATCAACTATAAACGCAAGTTAAACCAACTAAAGAAATACTAGAATTACAATGTCAGATATACAGGGTGGCCCAAAAGTAGCCTAACAGTTAATGTTGTACCATTGATTGGTAAGAACTTTTGGTTATTTAGAACACGTATTTGACATAGTCGTGCTTAGTTTTGTTGGTTGGCTAAAATAAAGTCGTACTACAGCGTATTTTATCCAAAGAGTAGCAATTCGTGGACTTCGATTGGTTTAGTTTCGAGATATCTTCGGTTTATTAGACCTTACCGACCAGGCTATCCCGGCCCCGTTTATTTGTTTGATGCTCTAGAAATATGCAAATGTCACCAGAAGACGGGGCCAGGTGGTTGCAGGAATGCATCAATGTCGAAGGTAGACAATTTGAGCTCCTTCGGGTTAAGAATGTAAATATATGTATGTAAATAAAGCTGTCACTTTTGACTATGGTTCTTAATTACGATGCCTGTCGCCAATAACTCTCCTGTAGCTCTAGTACTACGGTTATTCAACCAAAATAACTGTATACCTAACTAACTGTTAGGCTACTTTTGGGTCACCCTGTATATAGGGTGGCCCAAAAGTAAGTGAACAGAGTTAGTTAGGTATACAGTTGTTTATACAACAACATTTATTTTTCGAAATAAGGTCTGGTTGTTCAGTCAGTAGATTGCGCATTATCTCACAGAACTGTAATTTTCGGTCAGCAAGAAGGCTTGGGCGGTACGGTTTAAGGTTCAGCTGGTCCATCAGGCGTTGCAACGTTGCTCTAGGGATAATCAGCTTCCGAGACGCTATTCGTGTAGACTTCTTTTTATGTTTATGAATGTAGGGCTACATTCATCTAATTTCCCTGTGTCAACGTCGTCAGTGGTTGTCCAGAATTCGGTGCAATGGCGACAGAATTCGTTACCTCAAACATGCCTCTGATGTGGTAAATCGTTTGACAGGACGGCGTAGACCAATTAAACTCATTTTCCCATATTCTAAGCACTGTCTCCGCATTTTCATACTATCAGTTGGTCTTAAGGATCTATCGTCGGTGCTCCTCGCTGAGATTCCCAGCAGATGTTTGCACTTATTAACAAAAGCCTAAATTTTCCACCAGCATAAATCCTTTTATAGGATAACTGGCCGATGGCGAGATTCGAAGTTTCATACTCTGGAGCCATTACTTGCTTATTCATCGAGCATCAAATAAATATTACGAAGCTATTTCGAAACTAAATCAAACAAAGTCCACGAATCGCTATTCTATGGATCCGATACGCTGTAGAACAACTTAATTTTAGCCAACCAACAAAACAGCACGACTGTGTCAAATACCTGTTTTAAATAACCCAAAGTTCTTACCAATGGTACATTTGAGCCGTCATTAGGCGCGTTTACATGAGCCATCGAAACCATGGAATGCCAAACCCTTCATTAGGGGAAAAAGTAATCCAGCAGGATTTCTAACCCAAACTCCGCAATCAACCCCCCTTCGTTAAATAAGGCGTTTACATGGGAACCGGGGGTTGATGACGTAGAAGCGCGGGACATCTGACATTTCTTGACAACTACACTTGAGTAATGAATTAATTGTGACTCGTATATTTAGCTAGCAATACTTTTCTATAAAACCTTCAGTTCATAATGATTAGCAATAGATGAGCTACACCACACACGTTCCGAATTCTAGAAAGCCCTGGATTGCCGAATCCACAGACAAGAAGTCGAAGTATAAGTGGCGGAAACCATGGAATGAAGCGCAAACCCTCCTTGATTGGAGGGTTTATCGAAACCCCCCAATGAACCCTGCAATTACCGGTTATGCCGGGGCTAAAAATCCCCAAGAGGGAAAAATTGCGGAGTTTGGTCTTCATTCCATGGATTCGATGGCTCATGTAAACGCGCCTACTAACTGTTTACATACTTTTGCACCACCCTGTATAATAAATAATCTAAAAACATTTTAATTAGAAAGGAAGATCGCATGTTAAGTCTGTTGGTTCGAATAGCATTTAAGTCATTGATGCGGTAGTAGTTCAGGGAACAAGAATTCTAATGCGTTGTCAGGTGTTAGCTCACTACTAGCCTGGTGTTCTAAAATACGATATAGCTCTAGTGCGACGATAATTCAACTTAGTCACGTGTTGACTCCGTCACTCGTTTGCATTGAGCTAGAAGAAAGGTGGAGTGAGGTGTGTGATTCACTGAACAGGGCAGCAAACGAGCCGGTTCAATAACGAAACGCGGAGGAATACACGACACTGAAGCAGAAACGAACCGAGCAGAAAACCTAGAAACTTGCCTATTTCGCTATTGGGTTCTTCTTCGCTGGTTCTTAGTTAGTGATCCACATGGTTATTTCTTTAAAAAAAGTTGGAATTTAAAGTTAAAGAAAGTTCATTTCTTTCGAACTAAAAATGTTAAAATACATTTAGGAGCCCATGTCAATATGATAGAGGGTTCTTATACAAGCATTGCATACAAGTGTAGGGAAAATAGTCCTTTTCTGCCCTGTTCCCTCAAAAGGGTGTGAGTGGGTTTTCGGCTCGTTGACACGTCACTCCAGTTTCCCTTCTAGCTCAATGCTCGTTTGAGATTCAAAAATACGATACCCGTCAGAAAAGCCATTGTCACGATGAAATGCGACTTTAAAACTTCAATCAAAATCAACCAAAACAATTTCTCTGTGGTTCTATATTACGACGTCAATAGCCCTCGTGTAGCTCTAGTGAGACGATAATTCAAACTAACCTAACCAAAACCATTTCTATTTTATAAATAAAAATATCTGTTAACTTTTATCCAAACACAAACACGCCAAACCCCTTCAGGAGATCGAAAACCCACAACGAGAAAGCGCGCCAAAACGCTAAAGATGCGCTAGAAGATGAGAGTGGGATGTCGGGGATAAATCTGTGACGTCACTTTTACGTCATCCCGGGATGAGACAAGCAAGTGAACGAAGGAATAGCGACTCGCACAGACAGCGTGGCTCCGCTCTGTAGCACAGGTGTCTACCCAGTGGTATAAGTGTGGACAGTTTCGTTGCTCTGTTATCCTACCTAGAATAAAGAAGAAAAAAGTTGGAAACCAGGTGAGATATTACATTTATTGTTTTTTTGTGAATGGCAATGGTATTAAGTTTTTTGTTTTGGTGGAAAGAGTTCACGTGGATTCAGTGGAACGTATTTTTATTTGGATTTTAATGTGATGTTTTTATAGAGTAAAATGTTATATTGACAGTGTTTTTGAGTTGGCATTTATAGTGGTCTTTTAAAAGTTTATCAAATGGAATGAAACACGAACAAAATAAGCTGACATTTTGAAATAAAGATTAGTGACACTGTCCGAAGTTTTTGTGATAAAGTAGACAGTTTCCTTCGTCGCTTATTTCATATTAGGGTATCGAAAAGTACAGGTTGGAAACCAGGTGAGATATTATATTTATTTAATTTGGTGTGTGGAAATATTATTGAATTGTTTGATTTATTTTGTTTCGATAGGTAGAAATTCACGTCAATTTATCAGAATACAGTGGATTGTAGCTTTAGTAATGATAATGCAAATTTTTATCTTGACAGTTATATTGCGTTATTATTGACAATATGTTGATTTATCTCTTATGAAGGAGTTAATTTTTCAATTTTGTAGTAATGATAAACACAGTACGAGGAAGCTTTAACTTTGGGGGATGATAACTTGAAATTATTGTGATGAATGGACAAGTTGCATGAAACGCGAAATTCAGAATATATATGTTTTTCTGGTACATTAGAAGCTGCAGATTCCGAATATAAGGTTAAATATTCACAAATATGTTTAATTTCAACAAAAAATGCATTTGAAATTTACCGAAAATGTACGTCACTGAAAACCACTGACGTCAACTGTTATGTTTTTGGCGATGTCTCGATCTATGCTTTAATACACTTTATAAAATAGTAAACCTTACAATTTCTGCGAAACCTCATTAAAAGAAGAAGACAATATTATTTGTAACCAGTTCATATCAAGGAAGTTAAACAGCTTGTTCCAAGTTTGGTTGTTAGTTAAAATACACACACTAGAGCGCGTATGAGCTATTGCAGAACTATTGACTGTTGGATCTGATCGGAATAGTCGGGTGAAATCGTTCAACGTTTGAAGAAATTAACTGGAATGAACATGACATGTTTCTATAAAATAGCATAACTTTTTAAAGAGTTTAATATGGTTGAAAGCACGTTTCACAGTTTCAAAAGCGATACAGTGAAACGTGATCGAAATAACACGCCAAGAACAAAAACAGCCAACCGTGACGTCATCTGTTATGCTAAGAGAGGTTTAACAGGAGTGACGTATCACTAACTTTAAAAATGAATTTAAAAATAAATACATCTTTAAAACTAGAAATACTTGAGTTTTAGAGGTCTTTTAATATGCTTAATCGAATAAAAATGTTTCTGGAAACCGCTGTAATTGTCCATTAGACATTTTCCTTGTTATTTCACGGTATTTAGGATCTGGATAAATAGTTGGAAAGGTGAGGATTATATTGTTTTTTGTAATAGTATATTGGCTAATTCCATGTAACTGTAGTGTAAGTCACGATTTAAGAGGAGATTAAAAGCTTTTTAAATTAAAAAAATAAACCAAATTAAATAAAATACATTACATTATTTAGTTATAATAAGTGTAGATCAACAATTCCACAATTTGTTTTCCTTTAATGTTAAAAGTTGTAGTGATAATCACTTTTTACAAACGTGACTTACACTACAGACAGGATAATTTTGCATGGAATTACCCTATTGAAGCGTTTTACTAAGATTCTTAAGATTTATATATGGCAAATGTGATGGTATTTTTATAGTGATACTTAATACTTACTTTCTATTTTTTAGTGATATTTGTTTTTTTTTTTAATTTTAATTACTCTTTAGTGATGCTTAACATTGCGTGTTTGAAATTTTCTATTCAAATTCAAAATGCCTGATGTTTCGTATTGAGTAAGGGGTTGCAAAAATTGTTTCGCAACTTTAAAAATATTTGGGTTTTATAGATCCTGCTTGATCGAAGTATATTTTATCTGAGGGCGATTCACTACTATCTTTAAAATAGTTATAAATCTGTAATACAGTTAAAACGTGAAATTGCATATTCATTAAGGAATAGTTTTGTTTGATACAAGGAAATACTAAAACACTCAGTTGGCCAGCGTTTCCCACTGAGTTTAGGTGTCATTGGCAGTAAGTATACTTCCCCAGGTTCTGTAATTGTTTTCTGCAAACCTATAAACTAATGGTTCAGAACAAAAAAAATAATAAATATAACTGTCAACTTATATACAAGATTGATGCATATTAATTCGGTAATGGTCGAAATTCCTGACTCGGTGTACGATGTCGCTAGGATTTCATCTGTTCTTCTCAGATGTCGGCCTCGTTACTTGACAGCGGTCTAAATATAAGAAGCCCGTCGCCAATAGCCTTTCTGTAGCTTCACGCGACGCTAATTCAAAAGCACCTAAACTTAGAAAATCCTGCGTTTCTAATGAATTGTGTTATGGAAAAGTTGTGCTTAATTATTGCATCACTTCGATTGAAAACTTAAAAAAAACGACGACTCATAAATATCTGTGTATTAAGTCTGTAATGGACGACTGGAAAGTCCACGCCTACAATGACGTCACTCTTGACAACCCTTGTCTAAAACTACACAAGCAAACCACCCTGTAACGAATTCGTCTAAACAAGAACGTTCACGCCTGCAGTGGCACCACAAATACGCTAAGAATTGTTTTTTCCCCCTCAAACAAATCATGCTCTTCCCCATTCGAATTGCCTAATCAATAGGTCTATTTTTTAATTACATATTTTTTACGCATACATAATTTATTACACTATAAAACTATAGTTCATTTGAAAATTAAAAACGTCACTGAAAAAGAAACTGTTTGTTCTTCTTGTTTAAATAAACGGAAATAAATATATGCTTACATTTAAATAATTTAAAAGTACATTACTTTTGAAATCTAAAGTAATCAATTTTTAAAAAATTAAACAGTGTTATGTATAAGAAAAAATCCTTAGTCAAATACAGTTGACTATTAACTATTATCAAATTAACTATTATCAATCTAACTATTATATAACTATTATCAATTGATTAACTATTTATCAAACAAATATTTGGCAACCCTTTTTCATGCGAAATTAGGTTTTTTGTACATTATCTCCAATGTGCGGTATTACATATCAAAAACTTGCTTTATCTTGTTTTATATGCTTAAAACTCCCATGTTGATATACAAATGAGGGATTGAACATTTTATTTAGTTTATTTTCAACTATTGTCTTGTAAACATGCTTAGAGTATTAGTTAATTAAACAGTTTTTCCTTCTAATATAACAGTTTTTTTCTAATATCTTGTTACAATAAAACACGTATTTGATTAATATATTTTACATATTCATTGTCTTTTAGAATATTGCGCTAATTGATTTAGACTACATATAAAATGTATCAGCAAAGGGCTAAAAAGAAATGCATATAAAGATTTCTTTTGTGACTTTGTGCAGGGCTAATGGGACATGGTAAAATTTGCCTTAATTAAAATTTCAAAAAAAAATGAAAATTGGGGTTAATCAGAAAAAAAGGGTTAATCAGAAAATGACATGAAAATAAAATTTTAAAGCAAACACCATTTACTTAATGTATACATAAAGATATTTTATTTTTTAAACAAATATTTCCCATTGAAAGGTAAAATATCAAAGTTTAAACTCAAAATCGAAGACGCTCCCATAATTTTTGTTGAATCCCTGGAAAGGATAGTTTGTGTTTGTATCTTCTAAAATTTTCCCCAAACTTGTCCTCTTTTTCAGGGTACGGGAATTTAAAAAGACCGTCTTTATCTTCAAATTGCTTACTCGGAGTTCATCGCTTTCTATTTCAGAAATCAAAAGAATGTAATAAAGAATAGTTTGCTTTCTAGCAAATATTACCAACAACAAATTATTTATCTTCACGAAGCTCTGTTCAGTTGTAACTAATGAAATTGCAGGTGGAAAAATATCACCCATAAAGCTACTTGAACTTTCACTTATTATGCGACGAAAACAGTTCAAAAAGTTTAAAATTAAAGTTTTAAAAAGTTTTTGGCATCTTGAATGAATAAGATATTAGAGATTTATATAGATTCTTCAAGAGAAGCATACAAATCTTGGTTTATTCATGTCCCATTTGACTCCACAGTTTCTGTCCCATTAGACCCCACAGTGTTGTTTTTTATAAATGATACAACACCGAAGCACGTGTATTTCACCACAGTAATTGACATATAATATCTTATTCTATGATATGTCATCTACCTAAAACTATAGTTTAATTCATAATTTTTTTATTTAATACTTTAAAAGTAAAAAAAAATACACTTTTAACTAACTTTGGATTCTCCAAAGCAACAATTCTTCTCTCCACTTCAACACATACGTTTAATGGCTGATCTTTGGTTGTGAAATGTGAAGTTTAACTGTTACAATGCTGTAGTGTATAAATATTTGTAAAAAAGTATATTTTCCCCCGCTTTAGGACCCTTGTCCCATTAAACCTGCGTCCCATTAGCCCCCACTCTCCCCTATCATAAAATATTATTTCTTTGCTTTAACTGGTAAAAGGCTTTATTTTGTAAATTATTTTACACATTTCGTCTAATTTGTTTTCTTATATTAGAGAAAGCTTCATTAAAAATATTTAAAAAAATTTGTGCAAGTTTTCACGTGATTTAATATTGTGCCACATACCAAAATACTTTCTTTGATGAAAAAAACTGATTTTTAAATTATCAAATTATATCGCATTGTACATTAACATGCAACTTAGACTAACATATAATTGGAGATTTTTTTTTCTTTCCGCTTGTCTGTCCGTACCAATTTTTCGAATTCCTTTTTAATATCCGATTAAAAAAAATCGTTGTTTGAGAAATATCAAATACAAATACAAAAATTGTCGACCAACAACAGGCCAGAGGCCCAGCAAGGTTGGTCCGAAATAAATCTAATACATTACCAGTTTCCAATGTCCGTCAAGTTTCTTCTTAAAATCTTCTACTCTCTTCGAATGCACAACATAATCTGGTAAAGCATTCCACTCATTGACAACTCTATTGTAAAAATGTTTTCTTACCTCCCATACATAGCATACCATAGTAAATAAAATAATGTTTTTATACCTCCCATACATATCAGACATATTTTTTGTCAATTTTTCAGTCCTTCAATCTTATAGTCCGTTCGTCTTCCTTCTAATGTCAATTTTCAAATTATTATTTCGTTTGAAGGATATGCTATTGAAAAGACTACATCATATACTTTTTACCCGTCCGTCTGTACTCTGAGAATTTTTGCGAGTATCAAAGTAAATGGCTTTAGGTGGGTTTTTTTTCAGAGGTTCTTGTTTTACTGCATTTAGTTGGTGAAAGTACGTACAAGTATGTCCTTATTGCAGCTTAAATGTTGTGTAGATCATTTCACTGTTTCAATAGTTAGAAGGTAGATTAAAATTAATCTCAAAATGCTTATTCATCAGGTATGACCCTTTCACGCTAGCAGTGTAATATCTATTTCGTTACTTAAAGTGGAAGAAGTGACGTAAGAACTACTACGTTACTCGACTATTGTTGAAAAATACAAACCTGTCGGAAATACCACTCTTTAGCTCTAGTGTGACGTTAATTCAACAATAAACAAACATTTTTTTAAAGTTTAAAACATATTTAGCACAACAAAAAGAACAAATTACCAAGTATAGTACAGGCAAGAGGCTGAGTCAGCTGTATTGGTAATGTGTGATAATTTACCAATAGATAATTAAAAATATTGACAACACTAAAAAATTTAGACAGACATCACGAGAGAATCGTATAAACACAAAATATAATAATCTTAACAACTTGAATACAATTGATAATTTATTTTTGATACAATTTCAGTTATTTATGTATTTACTAAGGTTTTGAAATAGGGGCTTGTGCAAAAAAAGTGTTGGAAAAAGTTCAATTAAAAAATATGTAAACGACTTCCGAGAAATCAAATAAATGAAAATGGAAAAGTGAAATAATAATTTTAAAGTTGCTAATTACATTTTCTGAAGGAAAAGGAAACCTGAATAAAGTGAGATTTAAATTGATGTTTTCTATAAATATGCCTTCAACTTTCATTAAAAAAAGTTATGCGTTTCTAAAAAGTTTAGTAATTATAATCTCAATATTAACTCCATGGAAATATCAATTTGTAAATGATTTTATGCATATAATTTGTAACTATATTTTCGTATGCTTTTGCGGTTCTTTCCAAATATTAAATCAACTTAACTTAAAATGGCTAAACAATAATTAATATTCTATAACCTAAACCATTATTAAAATTTATTTAATTATGCAGCTTATTTTCACTTAAAAATTCTTTAGATGATCACTAAACTAGAAGCAGCCTTTGCGGCACATGATACACATTCAACACCACTTCTTAACATTGATATTACCCAGTCGGTTAGGCACTCGCCTAGCATGCGAAAGGTCTCAGGTTCGGGTCCGGGCATCGCCAAAATAACTGCCACCTATAAACGGCCCGTGCAGCCAAAAATGTCCGACGAATAATACCCCGTGTAAGGGAGTGCACGTTAAATATCCTTCAAAGTCCTAACGCTGCGTACGATGTCGCCCTTAACGGGTTGCGTTGGGTGCCTAATCAATAGTCAGCTCGTCACTTGACTGTGGTTCTAAAGTACGACGCCCGTCGCCAATAGCCCTCGTGTAGCTCTAGGCGACGATATTCAAACTAAATAAACTCATTAATCTCGAGAAATTGCATTTGTAAATGCTTTTTTACAGTAATTGCGTATGATTTTGCGTTTTTTTTCAAAATATAAATAAACTAAATGAAAGTAGTTAAATAATAATTAATATTCTATAACTAAATCTTAGTAAAGATTATTTAATTATGCACTCATTTTCACTTAAAAATTCTTTAGAGGATCACTAATCTAAAAAAGCCTTTGCGGAAAATGTCAACATCAAATTTAACCATTGTTTAATTGGATCGTTTTCTTTCATCGTACCCACCGAAAAAGAGTTAATTCAACTAATAAGATAGATTCTTCCCGGAAAACTGTAAATTAACTCTGTCCAAAGATAAACTCTTTGAATTAAGGCTTTCCGAGAAGATTACGAAATATTTGACGTTCGTAAATAAACGAATGACAAACTATCTCAAGAAAGTTGACACCAGAAAATGGCCGATTCAGGATTATGTGTGCAGAAATTTCGACAAGTGGAGCAAATTGGCACCTTTTTTTCTTTTTTTTTACAACGCTTTTTTTTTTATTCTTTTCCAATCTTGAATTCTAGATGGAAAAGGTTGGAGAAGAACCTTGAAATCTGGCAGCACTCAATAGAGTCCCCTGTCAGACCGGAATCATCTAGAAAAGATGGCCATTTCTCAAATATTTTCTGAAGAATGGAAATCGCGAATAGTGGAATTGTTCTGTTCGGTTGGGTTGATGTATTTTTTAAGCGAACCTGGGACTCTCTTTGGGCCAACTTTGGGCTCTTACCAGAGTGGAGTATCCTATCGAATGTTTTGTATTTGAGGAGTACAGGGGAAGAACCGCTTGATTTATTAGGAGTCGTCCCGTAATTGTGTCTGCTGGGTGGACATTGGCGGCAGGTAACCGGTTTCTCTCTTTCTTCTTCGCTTGGTCCAAGCGTCGGAATCGTGCATCGCGTGAATCTCGGTAGGTAGAAAAGTCGTGGTTTAGGAGTTTTCAATTAATTTGCGAATCTTAAAATTTATCTTAATTGTTTTAGAAAAATTCGTGATTTTCAATCAACCGTACTTTATTTTTAAAGCTTAACATGATGATGAACACGTCTTTTGAATAAAACGTGGAACTGAATTTCAGGGTTGCAGTGAGAGAAAATGCACAAGGAAGTGAGAAACTGGTTTCCTTACACCAGTTTAGGCGATTACTCGCTATCATCGCCAAAGATGCCTGATGAGGAAAGTTTTCTACGAAATTAAGCGGTTTTCCCCCTGTACTCTTCATATGTGTAGTCGGAAAACTTGACGGTCATGTATCCCTCAGAGGGAAAATATGTAAAATATGAGTCCGTGTCTAATCATAAAACACATTTGAACTAAGACTCTTGGAGAAGATTACAGAATATTTGACGTACGAAAATAAACAAATGACAAACTATCTCAAGAAGGTTGACAACAGAAAATGGCCGATCCAGGATTATGTATACAGAAATGTTTTTTATTAATATGTCATAGTATAAAATCTTGAAGCGGTGCATGATGTCGAGATATTAAAAATTACGAAGCATATTCACCAATATTATTTTTACTTAGTTTGATTACAGTTATGTACAAAATATATATATGGGACTGGGGAGCCCAGTCGGTTAGGCATTCGCCTAGCATGCGAAAGGTCCCAGGTTCGGGTCCGGATATCGCCAAAATAACTGCCGACCTATAAACGGCCCGTGCAGCCAAAAATGTCCGACGAATAATACCCCGTGTAGAGGGAGTGTACGTTAAATATCCTTCAAAGTCCTAACGCTGCGTACGATGTCGCCCTTAACGGTTGCGTTGGGTGCCTACTCGGGTGTCGGCACGTCATTTGACTGTGGTTCTGAAATACGAAGCCCGTCGCCAATAGCCCTTGTGTAGCTCTAGTGCGACGATAATTCAAACTAAAACTAAAACAAAATATATATAGAAATCAATATTTGAAGGATCATGATTGTAGTTAAAATAGTCCCAAGTAATTTTGCGTTAATTTTTTATTACATACATATTTTCGATATTATTTAACAGAAATGATAAAAGCCAATGGTCACGTTTCACGTCTTGAGTGGCAACAGAAATGCTGAACGAAAAAATTATTTTCCGAGATTTGATTGTTGAATCAATGTTATGTTGAAACAGATAACTTATCGGGCAAAGAGCAGGAATGAAAGCTGTAAGGGAATACGTCACCTGAAATAATCCAATATTAAAATAATTAGATATATCGCGCAAAATAGTTATATGATAATTGCGTGTTTATTATATCAAAATGACTCGTGTATATTCAACTAAACCTTTGCTTTTAATTTCCTTTTTTTCTCTACTCTACCATGTGGTTCTCAAACCCACTTGAATGGAAATGAGATTGTCCACCTTGTTGTTTCGTCAATGTGCAGAGTCTAGTTAATATATTTTTTTTTCGTAAAACCAGTTTAAATTTAAAGTAGTCTAATATTAAAAATTGTGGCATTATAGTCGTGACATAGAACCATTTCCACCAAAAATTCCCACTTGAAAGCAAAGTTTTCTCAGGAATAAAACGAGTCTCTAGTGTTTTTATGTATTCGCATTTATGAAGATTACGAAATATTAAGCATTTTTACCTCCTGTTTAAATATTGTAAAAAACAACATGCTTTGAAAGAGATGTATTGAATGAGATGAGAGAAAATATTTTTTTTAAACAAGAAAAAATAGGTGCAGGATGCTAATTTTAAATTCAATCCATCCTGAATTTATTAATGTTAAAATTATTTGTCCTTTAAACAAACTCTTTTTTTGAAGAATTTTGTGGAATTGGTTTTTCAATTTGTGTTAAATAATATTGCCTAAGATGTAATAAAAACCAACATAAAATTTATTTGAACCTTTTAAACTAGAACTATGATTACGCAAAGTATCAATTTTCTATACATATTTGTGTATATAATCGTAATCGTACTTCGTTAAAATGTTCATTATAAGTTGTCGCCAGATTTCTACGACATTTCAAACTTGAAGCAATTTACGCAACACACAGTTGCAGGAAATAAGGTATTGGAATTCTCCAACTTAGTTTCAAAACTCTCTTGCACTAATTTATATGCACCTATAACAGATTTAGTGATAAGTGTCTGTTAACTGTAGATATTTTGGTGCGAGGAAAGGTGAGCTTTCTACCACTTCGAACCGTGCGAGTAAAAGTGACGTATCCGTAAAATAGTAGTTTCTAGTTGAATAATTTGGAATTGTGTTTTTTCATTTCAAATACAAATACAAAAATTGTCGACCAACAACAGCCCAGAGGACCAGCAAGGTTGGTCCAAAATAAATCTAATACATTACCAGTTTCCCATGACCGTCAAGTTTCTTCATTCTTCCATTGTTACAAAATTGTTTTGTTTATTGCAGCCTAACTACCTATTTTGAAACTAATATCATTCAATAGATCTTAAACATATAAGTATTTAAGTAATTTTAAACTCGAAAAATCATTTGTATGTTACGTCACTTTTTCGCTAATCCAGCGATTTTATTTCTATAGGACAAGCGTCACTTTTGCACGCAAGTGCGCATTGAAGGTGTTTTCCTCTGATTTGACAGGTTTGGAAATGTTTAATTTAGTTCTAATATTCCTTCGCATTCAGTTGCGGTTTCCTTATATGAATTCCGTTATCAAGCTGAATTATTGTAATATGTTTCTCGTCTAATATAAATTTCATTACGATTCCATTTGAGACAAAACATCAATGTGGTTCAGCAATAGTGGTTTCAATGAATTTGTAACAAAATATTATTATTAATAGAAACTTCAGTGTTATTTGTAAAGATGCATTTTGTTCTGATTTTATACGTGATTTTGTTGGAACCGAAACATAAACAATGTTGTTTCAGTAAAAATTAGAAAAACTAACACTTATTGGTTCCTATACTTTAGTTTTATTTATTTTCTGATCAAATGGTTAATATGGTTGAAAGTGATTTGTGTACCAATAGTTCTCTATAAAGCTGACTATGCCCTAGTTGTTTCACTGTTCGTTAAATTCATTGAAAATTGTAGTTAAACATATGCGTCATATTTTTTGCTTTAAAATTGAGCACTGTTAAATAAGCGTGGAACTAAAAACTACGGAGCAATTTTTTCAGGCTCATATAACTTTGAAGGCTCATATAACTTTGAAGCAAGTTTCAGAAATGTCGCCAAAATTAAATGTTTCATAAACGAATTGTAAAAAACTTTTTTTTCTTTTAGATTTTTTAAGATTCTTTTTCTTTTTTCTACAATAAAAAAGCATAAGTGAGCATTAGAAGCTAATTTTGTCAGGGGTTTGAAGTTGCTTTAGTTTATAAGAAACATAATGCTTTTAATTAAATTTCCCATAGAAAAACGCAATATTTTTTCTTGTTAACTTTATTATTTCAACAGAAGTTTTCCTATGTTTTTTTAATTGGCCGAGCATTTACATTTACTCAATCGACCTTTGTTAACACGGTATAAAACATCAATTTTAAAAAAATAATAAAAATACACACAGTTGCAGCATAAATAACAGGAAAAAGAATGTTTCTACTTTCACAAAAACAAATGTTTTCTTTTTTTAGTACATTTTTCTTCCTTGGACTTTAAACATTCATTCATTTTGTTTGAGACAAGAAACCAAAAATAGCTGATAAAAAAGGGTATCTTTCTCAACTTAGTTTTCCCAGAAAATACATTTTTTACTATAGAAAAATTTGCATACATAGCGATTCAAAAAAAAAAATCATAGGAAAAAACTTGCTTGTAGTTACGAATAAAACGTATGACCATGAGAAACCACAAGAGAAACATAGAAATCCACTAAAATATTATGCTAATTTTAACGATTTAACTTTAAAGTTTATTAATAGGGTACTTGACTGTATTGTTAAAATACCATCCAATATTAAATTAATTATAGTTTGAACCAAAAATAACAAATATATATATATTTTTTGAAAATAAATCTTTAAATAATTCATAAAAATCATTTTAAAATGGCTTATTTTTCATCGGTACGTCACGTGATCACAAACATGTCGATTTGGCTGATGTCACTAGTATATATAAACAAACCGGTGTGATGTTTTTTTGCTTGCAATTAAACTGGATTTAATCTAATTTAAGATTAAAATAAGAATTATATAGATAATGGAAGGTTTTACAGAAGCGGATAGTTCAAATTTGCTTAAAGTAGATTCCAAAATGGTGTTTCAAAGTTTGTTTATAGTTACTAGTGACGACATAGATACCACATGACAACCACAAAGCGTTTTCGGGCGTAATTTTTCGTCCTAATTTTAAAATTCATTTTTCTCCTTTTTTATGGGGTATTTGAAAAAAAAGAAAAAATACGGGTCTAATATTTTTAGCATAAGAATATTTTAAGCAAATAATTTTTTTTAGTCAAATACCCTATTGTAGCCAAGAATTTGCTTTGCAGTATTCAAGTTACTTTTAACTAATCCAAGAACCACCTCGAATACTTGGCTTTCCGCAAATTGGTGCTAAACTACTTGTTTCCGCCGTTAACAAAGCAGTGGCGCGTCCGGAATTTTTGATTGGCGGTTCTGAATTAACTTTTAACTTCATAGACCACGCTTTTATTTCTTGATCTTTGTTATACTAAGAGCAAGAGAGTACAATGCTCAAAACAATTAGGGGAGCACTTTCCAAACTTTTGTTAACCCTTTCAGTTCCAACGTTTTATTTTTTATTCTGAAAATCTAAAATTTGTGAAATATATCCATTATGTATCCAGAATGATATGGTAAAAAACAGGGGAAAAATCATAATTTTTAACTGAAGTTTAAGGGGAATTAGAATCATAACTTTTGAATAAATTATAAAAACAGTTTTTTCAAAACTTTATTTGTTAAAATCAATTTTTAAATATCTAAGAACGCAAACGTGAAGAATTTAGGGTCAATTTATTTCATAAAAGTTTTTGGGAGTGAATTTTATTTTACCATGTTTTTCACATTTTCATTTCATTAAAACAAACATTATTTATTTCTTCAAAATACAGGATTCTGCCATCTAACGATAAATAAGTGCGAGTTCAACTTAGTGAGAAAAAAATCGCAAGCTGATGATTCCAAATGGAATCATTAAGGGTGAAAGGGTTTAAACCATGAATTCCCCTAATTCTTTTGAGCAGTGTATATATAAGGTAATGATTTTTCAATTTCGAATGCATTTAAAAGTTTTACAAACTTATTTACTCGAGAACACCTTTGTCCTATTTATATTTATTTGGGTATGAATATGTTCATTGAACTTATCAAAATATTTTGTTTCATACAAGATTATTATTGCTTTTTAAGTAGAAGAGAATTGCTTAAAACGGGATACTTAAGGTTCGAAGATTTTAGTAGCTCGAAAACATTGTGTATTTCTAGAATAAAGACTGTAAATGGCATTTTCAGACATTTCAAAACCAGAATACATTGTCATTTTAAGAAAAGCATAATTTTTCTATGCCAAAAAGCACACTTCGTAAAATTTTCTGATTTCCAATTTTTGCTACACTATTAAGGTAAAACGGGAAGGGACATTTGCGCAAAATGGGATGCAAAGCATGACTGTAACTTTTTTTAAGGAGATATATTTCACTTTTTATGGAAAATTTCCGAATCTACTTAAACACTTTATTAACACAAAAACAAACATTACAGAATAATTTTTGTTCGTCACAAGGGGGTTAAAAAACCCCCCGTATATGTGACTAAATAATCATAATATTAATAAGACACATTATAAGTTTAAAAAAAAACACCAAAAAATAATAAATATAAATACACCCAAAAGAAAAAATGTGGCAATGCTAATGCTATATAATCAAAACAAAATGCCCAAAATTCTGGTCAGCGGGAATATATATAAAAAAACCCAGTTCGCTTCTATAAACTAAAAAATACATCAATATTGTCTATTGACAAAATAAATTTAAATAAAGAATTTCTAAACCTGCATAAAGAAGGGATACTTTGAAGTTCAGTAGGTAGTTTATTGAATACTTTTGGGGGTAAATATGAAAAACTATTTGAAATCATTATACGCAAAATGCACACGTATATTCATCATTATCATTCAAAGCGCATTCATCTGGATCCCCCCTTGGACAGGCACACCCACCATCCTTCACAATTTTATCTTGCACAAACCAACAACCCTAAAAAATGTTCTTTCCTTCACATGCTTGCTCAACCGTTGCTTCACCAGCTCCTTTACGGATAACTAGAACTGATTTTACCCGTATGCGTTCATTTGCGATTAAAAAAATCTACAACACTTGATAGTAGGACGTCCGACGAATAATTCCCCCGTATAGAGGGAGTACACGTTAAATATCCTTCAAAGTTCTATCGCTGCGTACGATGTTGCCCTTAACGGTTGCGTTGGGTGCCTACTCAGGTGTCGGCTCGTCACCTGACTGCGGTTCTAAAATACGACGAGTGTCGTTAGTAGCCCTCGTGAAGCTCTAGTTGCGACGAAATTCAAACTAAACTAAACTTGATAGTAAAAACTTGATTGATAAACTAAACTTGACCCTTTAAACAAGCAGGGCTTGATCAATAACGCAGATTTTTCAGCAAAAAAAAAACATACAGGAATCCAAATACGTTAAGTGTAGTGCAGTAAAATAAACAATAAATTAAAATAAAGCTAACATTAAACCAGAGTGTGTAAAAATGAGAAAAACTTACTTTATTCCAAAAGTTAGCAGTAGAGCTCCAATTCGTACGGAGGAACTTAAATGAAATATGAAGTTAGTTTAGTTTGAATTATCGTCGCACTAGAGCTAAACGAGGGGCTATTGGTGACGGGCGTCGTATTTTAGAACCACAGTCAAGTGACGAGCCGACACCTGAGTAGGCACCCAACGCAACCGTTAAGGGCGACGTCGTACGCAGCGTTGATACTTTGGAGGATATTTAACGTGCACTCCCCCACACGGGGGTATTATTCGTCGGACATTCTTGGCTGCACGGGCCTTTTGTAGGTCGGTAGTTATTTTGGTGATGTCCGGACCCGAACCTGGGACCTTTCGCATGCTAGGCGAACGCCTTAACCGACCGGGCTCCCTAGCCCCTAAATATGAAGTTAGTATCTTTCACGCTGAAAGATGCAGAAATGGGCTTGTTTCAGTGGAAACAGAAATTTTAAAAGAAAATAAATTGTTTCTCGGCCTCGATTGGGAACTGTATAGTTAGTGTATAACTAGTTATTTACATAGCAACGATTTATTTAAATTTCTTTAGATATGAGAATGATTAAAATGACAATTGTCATTTATTTAGTTACAAAAACGTTTAAATATTGACTGTTTAAATATGAAAAAAATGAAGTGACATTTTCAAAATATTTTCTTAAAAAAAATTATTCATACAATATAGTTTAAATTGCATTGCTTACTAAATCCCTTTAGACCTAGTTAAGTTTGATAACTCTTAATGTAGCTCTTAAGTATGTCAAAATATCGGAATGTTTTAAAACAAATTTCCTATTTCAACAAATCTGATAATTGCAAAAGTAATTTCGTATATTTTCCTCTACAATTTTGTTGTCACTACTATAAAAAATAGTTATTTATGCAACTAGTGTGAAAAGTAAGGCATTTTCAATAAAGTTGAATAAATTATTCACGAGCGAGGTACGAGCGAGTGAAATAAATTCACGAGTTCAAAAAAAAGCTATTTTCAGCGTGTTGTCATACACTATTTTTTTTATAATAACGTGCAAAAAAAAGTATTTATTAAATTGGCATTTATTGATTGGCTTATTATTTTATTATCACGTTCAAATGATTTGAAGGTGATTATTTATATTAATGATTATTTTAAAATGACGTGCAAAAAGTATTTCTTAGATTGGCATTGGAAATAATATGCCAAATAAAGAATCACATTAAAATAAAGAAATTTCCACCAATCACAAAGCCGCCGAATAAAATATCACGCTCAAATAAAGAATTTTCTACCAATCAGATGCTCTTATTTACTTTGTCGCACTAGTGCGTAAAAGTAACTTTGATACACGATTTCGTTAAAAGCATCACTTTTGCCATGATTATTGATTTGAAAAAGTAAGGTTTTGTTTGCACGATATTATAAAAAAAATCACAAGTAAAAAAAGCTCCCAGTATTTAGAAAAAACCACAAACAAAAATATCAACCTTCTCTCCCATGGCAACAAACTTTTTTTTTAAAACCTAATATGACAAGTCTAACGAATTTTCCGACATGTTGTCAGACTATATAAACCTTCATCAATGGTTCGAAAGTTCGGAAAAGAGTTTTGAATTGTTGGTTTTCTCAGAAGTTACCTCGAAGTTTCTTTTATTGGGGAACTTCCTTGTGAATTTTTTTTTGTTTTTAGACGTTGTAATACGAAATCATAATTTATTTTAACCATTTTTGAACTAACAAGTTCAATTATGTAGATACGAGTGATATTTTTTTTACCAAACTCGAACGAATTTGCAGCCATGACACCTGCTCGCGATTTGGTTTTTCAACTTTTATTGGTACACGAGGCGTCATTTAGTAGCAATATATGAAAGCAGTACAACTAGAGCAAGGGATATTAAGGCATGTATGTACCAGATTTTTTGTTTTTAATGTTTGTAATTTACTTTTGGGGGAACTAACTTTTATTCATTTCGCAAGCGAAAGATTGCAGTTTTGATTTTTTGGTTGCTTGGTTCTCAATAATGCTGCTTATATTTCAATATTTTTTTTTCTGAAAAAGTTTCGGCTCATGTAATTTTTAAGAATGTCATGTTCTTAAGAAATAAAACTAAGTTTATGAGATTCATTTAAAAAGTTCGTATACCATATAAATTCTAAGTTCTCAAATAATATTTCTTGAAGGAAACCGAATAAAAAGTAATTGCTACAATCAAAAACTGAATAAAGTATGAAATCCGGTTTTGTTGTTTAAGAACTGAAATGTTGCTTTTCTAGTGAACTAATATTTAAAAGAAAATTAAATCGCGCAATCCGTCTTTTTATTACTTTGTTGTATTGATATGACGTGTTATTATTTCTATTTATAAAATTATTTTCAGTGACGATAAAGCAGGAGCCTACAGGAAAATAAATTTGTATCATTAATTATGACACAAAATATTTACAATTCAATTAAACTATCGCATGGATTTAAGGGATGAAAGATTTTAAAATGTAAGTAGTAGTAAATTTTAAAGATTGGGTTTTAGTTGTCAGGGAAACCTATACAATCGGTCTATTTTAGTGTTTCGTAATAAGATGAAACATCGAAGTTTTCCCTAAGTGAACTTATTAAGGGGATACGGTACCCAAAAATTGGTCAAAATATCGATTTTTCAGTTTTTACTTCCTATTATTCACAATATCTTTCTGAACATTTACTGTGAAAGTTTTATAATGATATCTTCTGTAGAAAAAAAAAGTTATTAAATATTTTCTGAAGTCATTCCTTTAAGTTTGAATACGTATTTCGTCTGCTTTCAACCTTTTTTTTTTCTCTGTTTCGCGTTTTTCAATTCTTGTGTTTAATGAGTCCTTAAGGCTTTTTTGCTAATTAAGTTATAATTTTGAAATTTTTAACCTGTGTTTTTATATATATGTTGCACAAAATTGTGCATGGAATAAGGTCTACTATGTATAGTTTTTTTTTAAATGTTGAATTCAATAACTTGTAATTTTTTTTGTGATTTTCAGTATAAATGCATGTTACTTTTAACCGTAGCTCACATTTTAAAATCCATGCACAGTTCTTGAACAAATAGTACTAAAAACAAACTATAAAAGTTTGGTGGAGTTATTCTTAAAATTGAAAGAGGAGTAGCGTTTTAAAGAAGTTCAAAATGTTGACTTTTTTTTAATAAATGAAAAACTACTTGTAAATATTTGTTTTTATTGTTAGAAAATGTTTATTTAGAGTTCACATTATATAAAACTACTATAATTTACAAGTTTATGTTATTATTTCTAGAAATAATGTTTTGGGTACCGTATCCCCTTAAGATACTGTACGTTGTGCGGATGTACGCTTAATAACGGTGACTTATGTACAAATATACATTATGTTAATTACTTTAAGCACTCCATCAGAATGTTATAAACACACCCCCGTGCTGATATTATCATTACATTTTCTATTTGGATGTCCGACTGAATCTCGGCACTTCTTTATGAAGTAAAAACTCCACATTTGTGCAAAAATATTCCTAAATATTTCCATTTCTTTTCAATTGTACACTCTTAAAACAAACGGGCGGTTTTAACTCAGTCTGAGTTAATTTCCACTCCTTTCCGTGCCGAAAATGCACTTCTCCTATAGGAGTGAATTTCACTCTTTTTCGGAGTGGGTAAAAGAAATAAAAGAAAACAATCTGCGTCCTACACTCTTAAAACGAGCGGTTTTAACTCAGTCTGAGTTAATTTCCACTCCTTTCCGGTGCCGAAACTGCACTTCTCCTATAGGAGTGAATTTCACTCTTTTGTTTTAAGAGTGTAAGCATCAAAATTAAACAACAATTTATAAAAGTAAATCGAATTAAGAAATTTCATTAGAACCAAGTAGAGTACATTTGACCAAGCACTAAAAAGTCTAATAAATATTTTAAATAATAAAAAAAAAATCACAGAATAGATTTAAAATTACAAAATTACACGTTTTTCTAACATGCTTTTTCTTAATTTTGCTTATTTTTTTTTATTCTTGCTTAAATTTATTTCAAATAAATATATTCCGTGAATCGAACAAAGCGCAATGCTATTCCTATATGGAAATCTGCTCATATTTTGCCTTCTAAGAACCGTTTGGGTTTGAATTTCAAAAAGTAGCTCCTGAACTATGGCATCTATACCTCCAATGGGTTTGGCTGAGCGTGATGGAATGAGTCAGGATTAAATTTTTATAGATATAGATTTTAGAAAGTATCTTAGAAATTTAGATACAGTAGAACCTCGATTATCCGTCTCTCCTTTATCCGGAACTCTCTGTTAACCGACCATCCGTGATGAGTCAACATAAAAAAAACTTCTCACAAAGTCACTTTTAGTTGTAAAAATGAAATTCCGAAACCGATTTTGAAATCGGGAAATTCCGTTGATTTTCGGATAAAGCGTCGGTAACTCAACAAATTAAAAGCTTATTTCTGGTAAAATGATCCTAAATTTTCGGAGAACTTCTAAACTCGTGAGATTCCAAGTGCTATCTGCTATATAAAACGAAATAAGCCCTTTTTCCAGAACCCTGTTCTGAATAAAAAGAATTAAAATTAAAAATAGTTTTAAGCACTTTTCCTGTTTGCAATTAAGCCACAATTTCAGAGTTAACTTTGCACTAATATCAAATGTTTATACCACTGCAAAACCAGAGTGGATTACTATTTTAATTTAATGTTTTCTATTATCCGGAATTTTCGATTATCCGACCTACCTTCGGTCCCAATTAGATCGGATAATCGAGGTTCTACGGTACTGTTGTTTTAGAAATTGTTTTCGTGGGTTTGGGATTCGCTTTGGTTTTACTTTTGAGTCCCAAGTTCACTTGTTTTGAATTTTTCTGCCCTACCTTTTTAGCTTTTATCTTTCCCTGCAGTTGTTGAATTTTCTCCTTCAGCTCTTTTCCTTTAGCTGACTCTTCCAGTTGCGCTTTATTTGAGGGCTTTGAAAAAATTGTTAAGAATAAATTTAAAACTTTAAAATTTTTGGTAGGCCTACTTTCCGCGTAAGTTACAATCGATGCAGGTATGTTGCCATAGAAAACAATTTGGGGCTAAACCGTACACTTCTGTGCGATTTAGCCCCAATCTGTGCCTCGCTTCAATCTATTAAAATAACCTTAAATTCTATCACTTAACCAATCATCGCTAACAATCAACAGAGAGCTTAAGAGAAGTAGTTTATAATGATCTAACATTTACTAGCATACAAGAAGAGATTCTTCACTTACCTTTTATTTAATACTGGATGAAAATTATAAGAAAACGAGTAAAAACAGTTTTTTTACTGAGACACTGATACTCATACGCATAGCGAAACGATATCTATACTGTAAACTTGCGCGATCTACCTTTAGACTATAGCACTTGACGGGATCGTCTAGCTTGAAATCTAGGCAAAAAAATGGGTGTACGGGTTAGCCCCACTCTCCCCTAAGAAAAAATTATTTTTTCATACACTAACAATCTTAAAAGAGGCCCAGTTGCTTAGTGGAAGTGCTTCGCATTGCCACGCTACAGGTCCGGGGATCGAATCCCGGATTGGACGTCCCTTGGTCACGAAAGCTGAATTGGGCACGACAGGCCTTGTCTCAGTAAGGGGCTGTTGTGCCGAGGAGTTTAGTTTTTTAACAATATTAAAAACTCTTAGTATTTATTAGATAAACTGCAGAAACTTCTTCAGAATTGAGAAAGTAAAGATTTTTTATGACAACTTATCCACGTATTCCAAAGCGAAACTCCCCAAAACAGCATTTAACTTTTATTTATCTTAAACAATTTTTAAGACTCAGTTGCATTATTCTTTTTGAAACTTTATGATGTTTTGAGAAGAAGAGCAATTCATACTGCATTTCTTTCTGTCTTAAGATGATTATGATATTCTTAAGGGGGAATGGGCGCGCTGGACCGCGGGTCTCCAAACTCAAAAGCCTCAGTGTTAATCCAATGGCGTAAAAACTATTTTCTCTGCCTCATTTCTCCGGCTGTATTGATTATTTTTACAAACGGTTTTTTTAAATGATAAATGTAGATAACTTACAGGTCTCTATCTTCCCACTTTTTGAAAATGATTAGAATATTTTGTGTAAAATTATTTATTGAAAATTAAAAAAAAATATTCGAACCCATTTCAAAAAGTGGGAAGGTCGGGACCTGTAAGTCAGCTACATTTATCACACAAAAATCCGCTTGTAAAAAATTCCTATACAGCCGAAGAAATGTGGCAGAGAAAATATTTTTTTCGCCATAGGATTAACACTGATGCACTTTGCTTTGGAGACCCCCGGCCCAGTGCGCCCATTCCCCATTAAGATGATTATGATATTCTTAAGAACATATATAGTCATTCCAATCCGGAAGATGCTGTCTGAGACATCAAAATATTTCTGGTCTATATGGGCAAATTATACTTTTCAGGATTAAAGTTTTTATTTTATAACGACGTAAAGGAAACATAATTTCTTCTACATTGCTATTCCAGACTGATTTTAGAAGTTTTTTTTTTTCAACAGTGTTTCTTTATTAATGGTTAAGCCTTTGCAGACTGTAATATAACGATTTTTTTTACTTCAAATCAATGTATTTTACATTTCTATCGTGATCGTATAGTAGAAATGCTTAAATAATGAAATAGAGGTTAGTACATAGATTACAAAATGCGTCATGATTAAAATTAAATAATTTTAACATCATCAATTTAAGGTTCGAAGTTATATTTAATGCTCTCTCTCTGAAAAATTAATAAATGAAATAAACAAAGGTTAAATAGGAATAATAATACTTTAATGATGGTTCCAGAGATATTTAACTTTTAATGTTACATACCAAATGGGGTTGATACTGTCAGAAACATCGTAATCTACACGTACAAGTTTTTATGAATCATGAGTAAAAAGTAAGGTTCTAGTCCGTTAAAAAATATCTAATAACTAATAAGTCTCACGGAAAAGCATCTCAACACCCGGACCGCCTTCCAAAACTTCATTGGTCCAACCGCTGTTACTCGAGGAACATAGCGACAGCACACAGATGCTACATATTCTTTAGAACTGAGAGCTATTTTTTTGTGAAACCACCTAGGTGACTCTCGCTACCGATTTTGACGCTCAGATAACAATGAATCTGTGCATGTTAATAATGTACCGAAATTTAATTTTGAAGAGAAAACCCAAGCCAACTTTGCACTCAAGGGATCTTTCGCATGCCACATAATCATATGACGCTCGTGCACTTTACGATTTTCCGCTTCAGAAAATCTGTCGACTCAGCCGGGGATCGAACCTGCAAACTTGGGCTTATGGGGTCGGCGCGTAATGCCTCTCAGCCAATGAGCAGCTAAGAAGTTATTCAGTAGTTATTTTCAGTAGCTTATTCTTCAGATTTAAAAGTAGATCTACGACCTACTCAACTTATAATGCCAGAAAAGCTAGCCCTTACCTCACGCTATCCATTCGGATCGAAGTGCCAGCTGTTCCGAAGAGGAAGAAACTTGGCCGCGCACGGCCGACTACATTTTACGTGTTCTGACCTGGTTTCGAGAGCATGTGTTTGCCTCCGAATAGCCAACACTCCGAGCAGGACGGATAGTATGACGTCACGAAAAGGCCTCTAGGGTTGAGTAGGTTTTGGTAGTTCCCGTCATGTTTTAGAATTAATATTCAACAACTATTTTCATCAAGTTAAATTCAAATAATTAAGATTTAATTAAAGGTATTCCGAAAGTAACAAATATTCGCAACTCTCACTAAAGTAAATCGCATTCTTTTATGCACACATAGTAACCGAAACTAAATGAATATTTTTGTTATATTAAACATACGACTGACTAAACATAAACCAGAATTTTATAATTACTAATAGTTATTTTAGGGCATGATTGTTCAATTGTATAAAACTAATGTAACGAATGGTTTCTTACTAAAATAAAATATCACAACTAATGATATCAATAAAAATGCCTAAGGAAAAAGTATTTTATCACAAATAATGAAATTCCAATCCATGTCTTAATATTAAAAAATTCCAACTATATCCAACTTAAATTCCATTATTCAATACAATTTCAACAAATACATTATCTCCATACACGTCGAATCCTCTTTAAATAATCTTCATTTTTCCCTTTCTCCAATTACTTCCATGCATCAGTAGCTCCATTCTCGAAGATGCTGAAGAATAATAAAAACAATAACCCCTTGGGCCCAAAACTTACACTGGAATTCCTCATCCGGTCATCACCATCCGGATGATGCGGTTTGGGATCTGCTCTTTCTCCTCATCTACATCTAATTTTCGTGTTTGGTTATTATATTTAAGGTATACATACACACCAGAAAAGTAAAAAAATAACCAAATTAGGCATTTTTTAAAAGTTCATTAGAATTTCCAATTCTACTTCTTTAAAATGATGTACAGCTTGTACTGATACTCCACACTAATAAAAAGTTACAGAGGTTTTTCTAATCTTCCAAATCATGAAAGTTAGTTCTTTTACAACCTTTAAACTCAATTGTCTCAAAACTTCATTTTTCTCATGTGTCACTTTGCTTAAACAATGATAACTAAAGTTAATTTGTGGAATAAATTGGGGGAGGGCGTTAACCTCAAAAAAATATATTTAGTTTTTAAATTTATTTTATATTGCATGTCAAAGTTATTTTTTTTCTAAAAAAAATTGATTTTTTTATATATAATGTTTCTTATTATAAAAAATTATAAATAAAAAAAACTAAAAGAGCCACAAACATGGTTTGAGGTTCACGTCCTTCATAATGAAATGGTGATTAATAGGTCTAAGTTAATTAGTTCTTGAGTTATGAGTGTTTAAAAACATGCTAATTAATGCATAAAATGCTAATTAATAAATTAACATTTAAATTAAAAAAAAATATTTTTACAGGTACCCACATACACTTATGAATTATATCAAATATAAAAAAATGGATTTTTAAGTGAAATATTAGAAAAAAAGTTCAAGTGTATACGTACACTTTAACAGCTGTCTTTGTAAAATGCAATTTAAAGATATTTTTTCTTTTAATTACCTCATATGAACTATAAGGTAGATATTGAAAGTATTGCGATGGGGGTGAAAAACGTAAGTGCGGTTTTTGTGTTTTCTACGCGTTTTGGAGAGTGCTGATTTTAAAAAAGTGGTGTTTGCACATTTGTCCATGTGTCTGTCGGAAACCACTCTACAGATACAAATACAAAAATTGTCGACCAACAACAGGCCAGAGGCCCAGCAAGGTTGGTCCGAAAATAAATCTAATACATTACCAGTTTCCAATGTCCGTCAAGTTTCTTCTTAAAATCTTCTACTCTCTTCGAATGCACAACATAATCTGGTAAAGCATTCCACTCATTGACAACTCTATTGTAAAAATAATGTTTTCTTACCTCCCTTCTAAAGCTCGATTTATTCAATTTCTGATCATGACCTCTGGTCCGGCTATTTAAAGTAAAATCTAAGCCCTCCATGTCTCCCTGTTTTATGAACTTGAATAACTGTATTAAATCACCCCTAGCTCTCCTGATCAAACTAAAAAAGCTACGGACCTCAAATTTGGTACACGAGCTCCTAGTACCTTTCTTATGTCATATTTATGTTTCGGGCAAATTGCGCATGGGCAAGGGTTAGATGCCATAGAACGTTTTAGGTTTCAAAGGTATTGAAATTACCTTAAAATGTATATGGTTATTTTTAATGGTGTTTATTGATATATTGAGCGGTAATTGAAAGTTGTGTAGTGTTAACCACCCCTAAAAACTAAACTCCTCGGCGCAACAGCCAATTAGTGGGCCAAGGCCTGCCGTGCCCATTTCAGCTTTCGTGACCTTGGGCTCTGGGGTGCTAAGCATATGTCCCGGTAAGGTGGTCAGCCTCACGCGGAACCCCGTGAGCCTGCCTTAGGCCTGCCTTAGTTCCCAAGGCCTGCCTTAGTTCCCAAGCAGGCTTGGTACCCATTTTATCGACCCACTTAAGGGATGAAAGGATGGGTCAACCGCGCCCAATCCGGGATTCGATCCCCGGACCTGTGACGTGGCAATGCGAAGTATTACAACTGAGTCACTGGGCCTCGTTGCACTTCCCCTTGCTTTACATATATATTATGAGAAAACTTATTTATGACTTTTCATAAAATAAAATCACATAATCAGTTTAATTTTCCCACACCAAAAATTATTAAATCAAACCATTATCTATGCCAAAATAAAATAATGAACTTATTTTTATGAATCATAATTATTAGTTATACTAAAAATTTTTCAGTGTTATGTTGCCCTACCAGTATATAAAACTGAAATAATAGGGTTGCATGAAAATAGTTTATCAAGTATAGTCAATGGTGTTATATGTCATGAAAATAAATTTAGTCAACTGTACTGAAACCGGAGCTTAACATTTAAAAAATTATGCCGCTAAATATCAAAAGTGAATAGTTTAATTCAATAAATTTACCATACAAACTGTATACATGTACTCCGAATCCTCTTAAAATTATCGTCATTTTTTTCCATTTCTCCAATTACTTTCCCGCATCAGTAGCTCCATTCACGAAGATGCTGAAGAATAATAAAAACAATATCCCCTTGAGCCCAAAACTTACAATGGAATTCCTCATCCGGCCATCACCATCCGGATTATGCAGTTTGGGATCTGCTCTTTCTCCTCATCTACATCTAATTTTCGTGTTTGGTTATTATATTTAACAGCTGTCTTTGTAAAATACAATTTAAAGATATTTTTTCTTTTAATTTCCTAAAGTGAATATTTTAATTCAATAAAATTACCATACAAACTTTATACATGTACTCCAAATCCCCTTAAAATTATCGTCATTTTTTTCCATTTCTCCAATTACTTTCCCGCATCAGTAGCTCCATTCTCAGAGATGTTGAGGAGCAAGAACAATAACCCCTTGAGGCCCAGAGAAGACAATGACATTTCTCATCCGACCATCACCATCCGGAAGATGCTTTTCGGGTTCTGCTCCTCATCCTCTTTTCGTGTTTATGACAGAGGGGAAGATGATACTTACGGAATTCGTTGCTTTTTGTGAATCACAAATGAAATTTGTATTGCCCTACAGCTAAAGTAACTTATACAGTTGTTTGCGTGTAATCTTAGATGGAATTGTGGAAGCATATTACACTGTTAAAAATTTTGTGCTTGGTATTTCACCATGATATTGGTTCCTTTCACCATGATATTGGTTCCTAGTAGCTGCAACGGCTGAATAGTGAAATGTTTCACCTTTTTTTCGGTGTTTGGTTGAACCCTTTTTCTGGATTTGGAAACAAAAACCTGAGAAATGGTTCAACCGAATACCAAAAATATGGTTTAACGGTTCACCACACAGCCGTTGCAGGTAGTAGGAAGCATAGGTGAAACAAAGTGCCTAATTTTTAACAGTGTATGGAGATTAAATAATTGCCGGAAGGAATTCAACCCTAAAAAAGGTTTGCTAAGTGAAGCTTTTATCGCTTGCGCGATATGCCAAAGGAATCACTTGGCTAATATTTTGGTGCTATTCTGATGAAAATTACTGCTAACTCAACAAATAAAAAAGAAATTTATTTAAAATGAAAATGCCTTACTAAAATTGAACAATAATTTCCCTAAATTTGCGCCAATTCACTTTTAAACAATATTTGGAAATGTTCTGATACTGATCAAGTGGTTCAAAAGCTGACTCTCAATTCCAAAGTGTTTTGGGCCTCAAATCTAGTATATTAGAACCATAGATATCATAGTTAAGGTATTAGATTGACAGATCACGTGACCTCCAATGCTAACGACGGGACGCGCATGGAGGCCAAATAAGAGGGCAAAATGGCCAGTGTTGCTGTCACTTTAAGGGGGAAAATACTACGAAAAAATACCATTTAATTCTAAAATTACAAAAAAATACTAGAAAAGGATTTAAAGTCACTAAAAAGATTCCAAAATGCAGCTAGTATTTTTACGATATTTTTTGTAATTTTAGAATTAAATGGTATTTTTTCGTAGTATTTTTCCCCTTAAAGTGACAGCAACACTGGTCATTTTGCCCTCTTATTTGGCATCCATGCGCGTCCCGTCGTTAGCATTGGAGGTCACGTGATCTGCCAATCTAATACTTTAACTATGATATCTATGATTACAACGATGTTAGTAGGCTTAAAAAATCGCATTTGAACAGAAGGTCTCAATAAATAAGACTTCGTTCAGCAAAATGCAACTTTAAGAATCCTAACAAAAGAAATATATAAACAAACGTTAGTGAAAGCTAGTTTTACGATTTAGGAAAATTTGCAGAACAGCAAGAAAGTTAGAACGTAACTTTAGTGGCACCAGGGCAGATTCGACTGTCTACAGGGTGCGATATTCTTTTATAGGAGAATATTTCAGACGTTTTGGTAGACAGATAAGAGTTTGGCCACCATTCGTGCCAAAATATGATAAAGAAATAAGTTCTGTGTTTTTGACACCTGCTCATAATTACAAGCTGCAGCTTAATTTATATTCAAAAATTATTTTCATGTTTTGAGGTATCGTGATTTTGTTTTAAGTACTAGAATTTTTCTAGCTTATGATGTTCAACTCTAGAATACATTGTATGTTCACAAGATGCGAGATTTTTTTTACTCTTTATTTAATATTTGACGGAAAAAAGGCGAAAAAATAACTTGTAGTTCAAAAAGTATTTTATAAATACGCTTGATAAGTCATAATGCTTTATATTTTTAGATTGAATCAAAGCAAAATAGTGATGATTTTTTCCTGATTTCTGTATAACTAAAAATCATTCGTTGTATTTTTGACTCTGCTTTTTTGTATCACACATATCCGAATCTCCAACCTCCGTCATTTGACGAATAATTACGTAACATCAAATTTTAAAATATCATCCTTGCTAAACTTTAAACGCAATTTTTGTAATTTGAAATCTTAAAATTGTAATCATCATTATAAATATATAAAAAAAGTAATCTTTTATAAAAAAAATGTAATATATATAAACGTAGAAGAACAGTTCGCTCAAAAATATCAAGTAACCCATCTTTAACTATAGCCTCCTCATCTATCTTAACGGGTGTCCTACAAATCTTTCCTAAGGAGTATTCCCAGACCTGTATAATATTGACAGAGTGGATAGATGGATGTACTTAACCCGACACCCAGGCATTTCGGTCATCAGATAGGGAGATAGTTGGTCTAGTACAGGGTGAGGCAAAGAAAAGTGGCCTCGGTCCTGAGATAGGAATACGTTGAAATGCTTGTCGAGAAAAACTCTTGAAGCCGCCTGAAAGCTTTCAAGTGGAAATAAAAGACTATTCAAGCGTGCAATGGTTTCACTTGACAAACCTGTTTTTGCATTGGTTGGAGAGTTGTTTGCTGAAGAATTTAAATGTGTAAAAGGGCCTAAAAAGAGTGCTATGCAAAAGATAGTTACAAAATGGCGTCAGCCAGGATCTGCTGTCAACAAGTTCAAAAACATTCCGAAACGGGTCTGAACACTAGATTCTGGGTCTTGCAATCAATTTAGAATGTTTTTGTATTAACAAAAACAAAAAGGTCCGATTCTCTACGATAAATAACAATTGAAATAATCACGTGGGAACTTTTTTTGATCAGCTCTACAAACCTTGTTTATATTTCATTTCAACTAGCTTTTCAAACCATAGCGTAGTTGCCGGCAAATAAGTCGCCAAGCGTTTGTTTGGGTTTAATAGTAAAGCAATCAATGGCTTCATTTTAGCAAACCTGCTTTTGTATTGTTTTTTGACTTGGCAACATTTCTGTCGTATTCTTATCTCCACGTTGGGGCCACTTTTATTTGCTTCACCCTGTAGATACTGGTTTTATTATGGTAAGATGACCCCTGAAGATGTCAATGAACCTAGGCTACTTTTCTTTTTTGTGTAAGATTTTAGGCTACTGTGTGTTGTAACCATAGTTATCATAGTTAAAGTATTAGATTGGCTGATCACGTGACCCCCATTGCTAACGACAAGACGCGCATGGAGGCCAAATAAGAGGGTAAAATGGCCAGTGTTGCTGCTACTTTAAGGAGAAAAATACTACGAAAAAAAAATACTATTTAATTCTAAAATTACAAAAAAAATACTGGAAGCGGATTTAAAGTCACTAAAAAGATTCCAAAATGCAGCTAGTATTTTTACGATATTTTTTTTGCAATTTTAGAATTAAATGGTATTTTTTCGTAGTATTTTTCTCCTTAATGTGGTGGTAACACTGACCCATTTGTCCTCTTATTCTGGTCTCCATGCGCGTCCCGTCGTTACCATTGGAGGTCACGTGATCTGCCAATCTAATACTTTAACTATGATATCTATGGTTGCAACGAAAATTTTCTGTATCTTGAATACACTGTAAAAGAAAGTCTGTAATTTTAACAGTAAAAAACCTGTCAGCTGGGGTGACTGAAAAATACCGTAAAATTGATAGAGGTAGTCTGTTTATTTAATACGAATAATTGAAATTTTAACGCAAAAGCTGTTTTTTAACGTAGAAATTGTAAAGACAAAACTAAATTTTACCTCCCCGGTAACCCCAGAAAGGGGGGGGGGGGTACTAACCACAGAAAATCAGTGATTAATTTACTGCCGAATCCGGGCTTGAACCACGGACCTTTAGATCAACAGTACCTATACTAAGCTATTTCGGCACACGGAGCTTCCAAAAACAGTTGAAATGCTAGGCCGGCTGCAGGCAAGTACTCTACCCGGTTAATAACAGAAAATAACTGTTTTTTGCTCAAAAAAGTTTATTTTTTACGGAAAAACTGTAAATAAGAAAATAAGCGTTTTTCTGTAAATGCATGATGTTTTCTGTAAAATTAAAAAAAATATTTTACTGTGTAGCTGGTTCGTTGGTTGGGGGACATCGCCATCGCCATAATCCAATAAACTGTAATGAGTGTTTGTGGCAAGATTTCCTTTATCACCAAATACGTTGCCAAGCTCTTCGACAAAAAATTGCGAAAAATGAGCGAAGGGCGTTTTTTTGCAACCTGATTGACACATTTTAGCCTGAAATAGCATTATTCTACAATTATGATTACTTTAGCATAACTTGGATTAGGCGGGAAAATAACAGGGCGAATACCATTTTAGTCTTTAGTCCATGCAATGAACAGTGTATTAATTTGCTAAAGATATTACAAAATGGCAATTGATTATTTGATTTACAGTTTTGGGGCTTGGAAACACTTCTAGTTTAGGCTCCTATTCTGTAACTTGAGCAGTTGACGGTAGTCATATTTATTTAAGTATGTCGATTCTCAGTTTACTCCAATCAGAAATCCCCTTTGTTAAATAGAGAGTCCCAATTTAATTATCACTACTAAAAATCTAACAATACTACAGATCAAAGAAAAGTGTGGTATTCTTAGATATCTTAATAAAAATGTATTAGCAAGAATGAACTTTCAAAGGGAAGTGTCGAACGATTTTTTAAACACTAAAAAGAGTTTTATCCACGTACAGATAGTGAAGTCTAAAAGTAAACGCTTTTTTCAACACAAAATATATTGCTTCCTTGGATAAAGACTGGGTTTTGCTCCAACTCTTTAGATGTATGACATCCCTGCGACCACAATATTCCTCTTACCTATTCTGGGACAGGTGTTGTGCAGGTAACTTTGTCGCAAACGTCTTTAGGGAGCAGGTAGATGTTCTCAGTGACACTCCGAATAAACGAGATTAATGATATTTCAGCGAAAACGTGCTTAATGCGAAATGCTCAGAGTGAAGGAGTGGATGGCTTCTCTGTTTTGGTTTGATAAAAGCTCGACTCATTCACTCTTAAAACACGAGTGAAATCCACTCCTATAGGGGAAGTGCATTTTCGGCACCGGAAAAGAGTGGAAATTACCTCAGACTGAGTTAAAACCGCTCGTTTTAAGAGTGTAGGACTAGATTGTTTTCTTTTATTTCTTTTACCCACTCCGCAAAAAGAGTGAAATCCACTCCTATAGGGGAAGTGCATTTTCGGCACGGAAAGGAGTGGAAATTAACTCAGACTGAGTTAAAACCGCTCGTTTGTTTTAAGAGTGTATTTGAAAGACAAACTTATGGTACAACTCCAATTATCTGAAGCAATTTGGACTTGACAAAATTCATAAAGAAAAAAACCCGGATATTTGGAGTAAGAAGACAGCCAAAAATGGGGCTGCAAATTTAGGTGGTGACAAATGGACCCAATAATGTTCGCTCTAGCGAATAGGTAGATCTATTCAGAAAGACAGCGATTAGGATTGTCGGAGTTCTAAGAATTTGAGTTACAGATAATCAGGTTTAGGATAATTGGAGTTTTACTGTATTTAAATGTATTTTGCACATTCACTGGATCAAACACACTCACAAAATAAAAAAAAAGCTATTTTTTCTTTTCGAATAAAGTAGCTAAGGAGTTTTTAAACGTGTTTTCATAAAAAGTCAAAACACATTGGTTGATGTTACATTATAGCATGCATTATAATTTTACTATAAATATATTGAAAAAATGAAGTAGCTGAGTTGATGAATGATGAACAAAAGTTGGTTTACTGTCAAATAGTGATTGATATGCGTAACATAATTGATTTATAAACACTAGAATACCCTGCAGTTGTTTCGATTTTGCCAGAAAAAGTTCAGATAACTTTTTTTAAGAGTAATAGGAGTCGTACCTTTTTTGTTTCATTGTCACTTTAAAAATGCCGCAACCTATGTATTTTTTTCCTTCTTAATTTTTGGTCGAATTTGGTTAGGTTATTGGTCTGGTTTTGGTCATTTGTTAACATTTAAGCTAGAAAAATCCAAATCCTTTTTTGAGGTTGAATGAATGTCACACCACAGCTGCACGAAGGCTATTGCTGACTGGACACGTGATTTAGAACAGCGGTCAAGTGACAAGGCCAACACCCAAGCTGCTACCTAACACAACCTCATACACGGCCAACTTCAATAACAAGGCCAGAGAAGCTCTCCCAAACATGAGCGTAGACGGAAATTTTGACGTCACTGTTCCCAGTGCCGAATATCGAGAAACTAGTTCGGACGCATTCGGAACCCTAAAATTGTGGTCAGCCGTGAACGAGTGGTTCCGAACAGGTTTCGGGACAGGTTGTCTTCATCTTCGAAACAACGTCACTCGGAACTATGACGTCAAAATTTCCGTCCCCGAGCTTGTTTGGGAAAGCTTCTTCGGCCTTAGTAGTTGAGTAGGCCGTGCCTCATAGGGACATCGTACGTGGTATTAGGACTTTGGAACCATGACAATTATAATGTTTACCAGTCCCATATACAGGTCATTATTCATTCGCGTGACTTTTTTTTTATTAATCATCAAGATCCGTTCATAAGATGTCTAGGCCAGAGAGTGACCCCAGAAGGTATCGTCAGTGGCATGACGCCTTAACCCGCCACGCAGGTGCAGTTATAAGTAAACATTACAAAAACGGATAGCAAACTCTTTTGTTTGGGACCGCATTAAACAGTAATTTTGAACATTTGAATAAAGTAAAACAGAAATAAAATCTAAAAAATGCAGTTGCAACTATTACAAATCCGTGCAATAAATTGCCAACTGGGAGTCCAAAAGATAGGGGAAAGACTCAAATTAAGGATGTTGTCTCTTGACTTAGAGTTTCAGAGAAGACGAGCTTTTAAAGAAAATTATATTTAGGTGCTCCCCTACGTCACTCTTTAGAGTTATGCTACAGTTAAGTATATTTTGTGAGCTTTACCCCTACAGACTATATTTATGCATCTTCCTTATACGACCGTTGTTTTACTTTTGTTATATTATAGGAAATATATGATGGTTGGGTTTTTAAAACGTTAATATATGAAGAGTACAGGGGAAAAACCGCTTAATTTCGTAGAAAACTTTCTTCGTCAGGCATCTTTGGCGATGATAGCGAGTAATCGCCTAAACTGGTGTAAGGAAACCAGTTTCTCACTTTCTTGTGTATCTTCTCTCACTGCAACCCTAAAATTCAGTTCCGCGTTTTATTCAAAAGACTGTTCATCATGTTAAGCTTTAAAAATAAAGTACGATTGATTAAAAATCACGAATTTTTCTAAAACAATTAAGATAAATTTTAAGATTCGCAAATTAATTGAAAAGTCCTAAACCACGACTTTTCTACCTACCGAGATTCACGCGATGCACGATTCCGACGCTTGGACAAAGCGAAGAAGAAAGAGAGAAACCGGTTTCCTGCCGCCAATGTCCGCCAAGCAGACACAATTACGGGACGACTCCTAATAAATTTAGCGGTTCTTCCCCTGTACTCTTCATATACGATTTGAGGGCATTAAACAAATTCAAGGGTAAAAGCAAATTCTAAATTTCAAAGACTAAAAACTTATTATGGTTGGTAAATGGTATTAGCATTTATGTAAAGGTTATAAAAGTTTTTTTTCGCATAGTGCTCTGCATTTGTCAAGACTTTTAAGCTTAAAATATTAAATCCATTTAGATTTATTGCTTTTTTATTAGTTAGTGTCTGAAGCATAACAAAATACATAAATATAACTAAATATTTATCTTTTTATGTGATAAAACTTGTTATTTACTTAACTAATCTGTATTAAACACAAGTGCGATTTTTAATAAGAAAAACACCTTTTTGAAATGCTTTTGATACAGAACGTTCTGGAAAAAATTAAAAAAATTTGTAATACCACCGGTCCCAAATTTTTAAAGTTTATCCCCTATTCTATACTGGAATGGTAACAAAACAAGTTTGTTTGTAACAGAATCTGTCACTGAAACCGCTTCCACACATTATTTGAGCTCACCAGGGAACACACTATTTATATACCTTAGAAATTCGCCAAACAGGGCCTTTAACAAGTTTTAATTTAAACTTTTGAACGCCGAAACTAGAAGAAGTTGAGTTAAGAATAATTGTGTATTTTTTTCCTTCAAAAATGGAAGCGAAACTATTATATCATTTAACTTTACATACTTTTAAAAATTAAAAAAGGACACGATTTTCATGCAAAAAATGAACACTCTCAGTCGTTTTCCTAATAAACTACTTTTAGTCGCCATAATTTCCCATTTTCCTTAACTTTCTTTTTCGAAAAAAATTCAATTAATAATATTTATTGTTTGTTAAATTAATTTGCAGTTCGAAGAATAACTAATTAGTAAAATTGATGCTTTAAAAATAAAATCGAAACTTTTCATATTTTTTATGCACTCTCTATGCATATTTCTTCATATATAAATTATGAACCATCAAAAGAACTCTAATGTGATGTGACATCAATCCAAATTGAATAACATCACATAAATAAATATTTTTCAAGAGTTTTATTTTTATTTTAAATAAAGTTTCTCGTCCGTTTGACGAATTGGCAACAGTGAAAATATTGAATAAAAATGGAATTTGCATGTTATTTCAATGTAGATTAAATTATTAGTTATATAAATTTTAAATAAACTTATAATTTAAATTTTTTAATGAAATTTGGAATGTAGCCTAGCCTGATTTTTTGCTTCAAAATGATGTATTCCACTTGTTTGTGTGGATTGCGGTTCGTTTTGTGAAAGTGGGTGACGGACAGACAGACAGACGGACTGAACGATTATAAAACCTTCCACTTTTTACGTTATAAACGTAGTGTGGAAGCTAAAAAGCAGGACGTAATATATTTTCATTGCTTTGGAATTTAAAATTTTCAAATAATTGTCACCATGAGAGAAACAAAATTCAGCAATATATTACATCAAAAAAATCAAACTTCACATTAGCACTCTAAATATTGTCGCGTATAGTAGACCATCTGTTGATAGGCTCCTTTTCCAGCAAAGGCCTGACAAATAGGCCAGTCAAAAATAGAAGCTTGGAACGCGTTTGACAAACGATGTCTCCGAGAATAAGATGTCCCTCCTAATATAGAGGATGACAATAACTTATTTCTCGGGGATGGACTCTGGTACGCAGGGAATATTTTTCTTTCGCGTTATAAATAGAGTATCTCATAGTATTAGAATACTGTGGAGATAGCGTGATTTATGTTTGGGGAAAATGATGGTTTGAATAACCGACATTGCTCGGGCTTTTGAAGGAAAGGTCAGAACATGTCATTGATCGATCAATAAGACTGGAATGACTTTAAAATTATAAAAGCAAAATAAATAAGTTTTTTTCCAAACGGGGCTGCTTTATTGGCGACTTTAGCCTTTGCAGACTCGGCATATTCCCCAGAACTGAGAGCCATTTTTCTGTGGCACCATCTAAGCGACTCTCGCTACCAATTTTGACGCTCAGATTACAATGAACCTGAGCTCTCTGTGGACGTTAGGGTATGGCGAGGTTTAATTTTGCGGAACCAACCCAAGCCAATAGGGTATTTGACTAAAAAAAATTATTGGCTTAAAATATTCTTATTCCAAAAATATTAGACCCGTATTTTTCCTTTTTTTTTCAAACACCCCATAAAAAGGGAGAAAAATGAATTTTAAAATTAGGACGAAAATTACGCCCGAAAACGCTTTGTGGCTGTCACGTGGTATATATGACGTCACTAGTAACTATAAACAAACTTTGAAACAACATTTTGGAACCTGCTTTAAGCAAATTTGAACTATCTGATTCAGTAAAACCTCCTTCCATTATCTATATAAATCTTATTTAAAGAGTAAATTAGATTAAATCCAGTTTAATTGCAAGCAAAAAAACATCACACCGGTTTGTTTATACATACTAGTGACGTCGTCCAAATCGACGTGTTTGTGATCACGCGACGTTCCGATGAAAAATAAGCCATTTTAAAATCATTTTAATGAATTATTTAAAGATTTATTTGGCAAAAAATATATAAACGTTTGTTATTTTTGGGTTCAAACTATAATTAATTTAATATTGGAAGGTATTTTAGCGATACTGTCAAGTACCCTATTGGGTGCTCAAGGGATCTTTTACATGCCACATAATACATATGACATGCGTGCCCACGATATTCCCAAATAAATAAAAGTAATGGTACATTTTTTTAAATGAAATATCAAAAAAATGAGACGCTCGAAGTTTTTGTCAATCCTATAAAAAACGTGGGTAGTATTGCATCCACGCATATGCATTTTTATTGAGTACTTTCCGCAGCCTCAGTAAACAAAACATTTTTTCCTGTATAGATGTATATGTGATATGTTTGCACTACACTTTTCTTTTTCGAAAAAGATGTTTTAAATTTTATAAGCGCGTTTGTATGACGTAAAATCTGTTTTTCCTATTTATTCAGTGCAATTCAGTTCATTTTACATAAAAATATCATTTTACATATTGCGATGACAGTAAGTTTATATTGAGGAAGATTTTAGTGATATGAGGATGTGCATTTTCTAGTGATGTATTTTTATTTTGGAATTTTTAAGCAATACAAGTAACGGGATTTTATTCTTTATAATGAACGGGAACAAAGGCAAAGCTTATTATCCTATAGCAAATTAAATGACACATATACTTCGATCGATTTGATATTCTTTTAAGTCCGTGCGAAGAGCGGGTAAAAATTTGCTAGTTTTACATAAAAATATCATTTTACATAAAATAATCATTTGCATTAGCTATACTAATTAAATTATGCCTCTTTAAACTTCGGCATGTCTCAATTAATACAGGAAAGGGTGCAAATTTAGAAACCCGGTTTGTTTTTATGTTGTGAAAAAAAATGTTATCCATTTTAATCTGGATTGTTAAAGTTCTTATAATGTTAGAAGTCAAACTTCGAAAAAACAAGGTACATAATAAAGAAAGTGGAAAATTTACTACTTTTTTCTCTTTTGGATAAAAAGAGGATTAAGTGGAGACACCCTAAACTACCGTAATTTTTTTTTTACAAATTATGATTTGTTACATATTTTTGTAGTTTGGCTGCAAGCATTGTGTGTTGTTCCCTGTACACTCATGTCTTTTACATTATCCTATATCCTTTGTAAATATTGTTTTAATCTTATATGGTGTCCTACTATGTACAAAAAGGCTTCTCCTTAATGTGTTTCCGCGTCAACTGAAACAGAAATACATAGAGTTAGTATGATATGTACACCTATGTTTAAATAGATGCATGGAAAAGGGAAATGTAGATACTTTATGTCCTCATCGGCATGTTTCGAAGTTTCTCACAATGAATTTAATGAGTTACTTTTCAAAATAGTTAATATATTATTGAGTGAAATCTAGCAATTCCTTCCCTATTGTCAGTTTTCTAATACTGCAAAAACAAATTTCCTCTTATCCATAATAAGTAAAACAAAAAATGTACCACAAAACTACCTTTAAAAACTTGACAAAAATGTCAAAACACAAAATAGTACATTTAACTTTTAATAACTGTAGACTGATTTCTAGCTTTGAAACGTGACAATTAGAGACGAAATTCAAATACAAAAATTGCCGACCAACAACAGGCCAGAGGCCCAGCAAGGTTTGTCCAAAATAAATCTAATACTTTACCAGTTTCCAATGACTAACAAGATTCTTCTTAAAATCTTCTACTCTCTTCGAATACACCACATAATCTGGTAAAGCATTCCACTCATTGACAACTCTATTGTAAAAATAATGTTTTCTTACCTCCCTTCTAAAGCATGATTTATTCAATTTCTGATCATATCATCTGGTCCGACTATTTAAGGTAAAACCTAAGCCTCCCTGTTTAATGAACTTGAATAACTGAATTAAATCACCCCTAGCTCCCCTATTTTCCAGGAAATACATGTTTAAAGATCTTAATCTGTTATTATAATCAATACCAGATAGACCCTTAATCATTTTTGTAGACCTATGCTGAACTTTTTCAAGCAACTCTATATCTTTTCTGAGGAAGGGAGACCAAAACTGAACACGGCAAAACGTACGGCAGTCAGTATTAGGAAAAAACCCTACATAGTAGAAATACGTCACATTTAAATATTTCCCGCATGTTTCCCTATTTGTACCCACTCTTCTATATTAAGGGGATGCGGTACCCAAAACATTATTTCTAGAAATAATAACATAAACTTGTAAATTATAGTGGTTTTATATAATGTTCACTCTAAATAAACATTTTCTAGCAATAAAAACAAATATTTACAAGTAGTTTTTCATTTATTTAAAAAAAGTCAAAATTTTGAACTTTTTAGAACGCTACTCCTCTTTCAAGTTTGAGAATAACTCCACCAAACTTTTATAGTTTATTTTTAGTACTATTTGTTCAAGAACTGTGTATGGATTTTAAAATGGGACCTACAGTTAAAAAGTAACATGCATTTATACTGAAAATCACAAAAAAAATTACAAACTATTGAATTCAACATTTGAATAAAAAACTATACATAGTAGACCTTATTCCATATGCGCAATTTTGTGCACCATATATATAAGAACATAGGTTAAAAATGTCAAAATTCTGATTTAATTTTCAAAGAAGCCTTAGGGATTTATTAAACACAAAAATTGAAAAACGCGAAATAGTGAAAAAAAGGTTGAAACCAGACGAAATACGTATTCAAACTTATAGGAATGACTCCAGAAAATATTTAATAACTTTTTTTATACAAAAGATATCATTATGAAACTTTCAGTAAATGTTCAGAAAGTTATCGTAAATAATAAGTAAAAACTGAAAAATCGATATTTTGACCAATTTTTGGGTACCGTATCCCCTTAAGCGCTTCATGTTAAAAAGGATCTGTTAAATCTGGTGATTTTTATTAATTTAAAAAAAAGTAACGATCATTTATTTTTTAACATCAGAGTCAAACCCTGTTCGCAACCTCATTACAGCAATCACCGTAGGACTTGCCAGCTTTGTGAAGTGCTTCGTTAAAATATTCATTACAGCTATAGGAAGGTCTCTTTCACTAGGTAGAAATCGCAATCTGTCGATACCTTGTTAGCTAACCGAGTGTCCAATCAGCGATTAAAATAATAATTAAAATGATCTTGGAAAATACTTGAAAACTTTTCGTTGAGTTTTAAATTTTATGTCTCGCTCAATTTAGAATAATAGAAACTCCACCTAAAAAGTTTGCATTTTCTAACAATAATTATATTTATGACATATTATAATTTAACCCCCTCAAAATCTTATTTTGTACCCCAATTAAACTTAATAACTTAAATAATCTTTTTCATATATCCTTAATATCACTTAGTACATTAACATCCCAACCACACCCTGTCAGCGACAAACAGTCGCCTAGATCAATCATTCCCACAGAAACTGTTTGGTCATCACATTTTTAAGTTGATCTTTCAACTTTCTCATAACTCTGATTGGTCAGTGAAGCAGAGCTCGAGATTTTTCGCCATTTTTGTGAGCATTCGATCACACTCTCTCGTCGGCTGCAGACGACAAATCACCCTTCTCCTGATGAATAAGTTCTTAAATAAAAGATCCTTAATTCGAAGTTTCCCTGTCGACTTATTTTTAAATGAATAACCATATCAAGGGTTAGATTTTATTAGCTAAACTCAATTCGCAACCATAAAATATGAGTAATAAAATGAACTTTAAAAGGCACAAACGTAAATAAAAACTAGGTGTTTGTTTCACTACACAGCTTTCAATTACAACTCCAGAAGTCAATGCCATTGAAAAGTATACTATACTGTAATTCAATAATTTTAAAGCCTAAAAAGTTCCATGACAGCTACTATTTGCGCTTGCGCGATTTTCTCAAAAACCTTATTATGACGTTCGACAGATACTATGAAGAAGTGTACCAAATTTGAAGTCCGTAACCCTTATAGTTTGAACTGTAGAGTGGTTTCAGACAAATGATACAATTTAAAAATCCACTTTTTCCGAATCAACACCATCTAAAACGTGTACAAAACACAAATTCTGCATTTTGTATGTTCGACCTCAACCACGGCCTACTCAACTACTAGGGCCGAAGAAGCTTTCCCAAACAACCTCGGGGACGGAAATTTTGACGTCATAGTTCCGAGTGACGTTGTTCCGAAGATGAAGAAAACCTGCCTTGGAACCACTCGTTCACGGCTGACCACAATTTTAGGGTTCCGAATGCGTCCGAACTAGTTTCTCGATCCTCGGCACTGGGAACAGTGACGTCAAAATTTCCGTCTACGTCATGTTTGGGAGAGCTTCTCTGGCCTTGTTATTGAAATTAGCCGTGCCTCAACGCAATAATTTCATAATAAGTAATTAAATGCGATTATAATGAACTATTATGACTTTTGGATGAATGTTTTCAATTATGTCACACACTGATAAAAACATTTATTAACATAAATTTTTAAAAAATGACTAAAATAGTTTCACTAGTTTAAACCCACATCTAATTAGCTCCCTAAATATAGATCTACATGTACTTCAATCAAAGTGTACCTTGCGGATCAAATATCCTCAGCACACATCATTAAATGTTGATACAGTTCCTCATTTGGTTTAGATGCTCTGAGTTGGACAATACCTCTTTAAAGAGGTAGGCGCTGTACCCAATAATACATCCGAACTACTTAGTAGCATAAAGGATTTCAGTTCAGACGGAATCTAAGATGGTGAAGCCTTGTTTCTAGTTGAACAAACAATAACAAGAAGATTTATAAGGTTATTTAAACTATCTAATCAATAAATCTTTGGACGTTTCAAATGCAGGCAATTGAAATTTGTTTACAAAATAGAATTTTTAATTAATATAAATAGTTGAAAACATTTTAATGATATCCTTTTAAGTGTTCAATTATTCTGTAGATAAATACAACTGCTATATTCCATTTACGGCTGATTTTTTGGGGGAAAATAAAATTGTGTTACTCTTAATATATACTAGTTCGATTATAATAACGTGTAGACTAATACGTTTTTGTTTCAAATGTATCAGTTTTTAAGTAGAGTTATTGACGTTAGGCTTTACATAAATAAATTGTTTTAAATAAATCTAATGATTTAACACTCAATTTTTATTAATTAAATAAACTTTTCCTATAAAAAACTTGTATGTTTTTGTAACTATTGGAGAATAAAGTTTTTTTTAAAAGTGTTTTCAATAGTTTAACATGTATCCGTAGATGTCACTAATTTTTGTTCAGTAGAGTTGATATCTATCCAAGTACCATGCTCTCCCTTTTAAAATCCAAAGAACGTTATTTCCTATTCATAAAGAATGTCTACAACTTTGCGCATGATACGCAATATGATTCACGAAGAAAACGTTAATTCTTGGCGCAAATAGTTTATAGTGTAGAAACGTACATGTTTCGGCGGGAACACAAGCGGTCCACTACCTTCAAAATGGCACGAAACTCACTGAAAACGAAAAACAGTTGGTTGGTAGACCAGGTTTGTGTGCTTGGTCAGAGACCCACTTATAAACCTTCGTCAAGTAAGACACACACACAACACACATAAGTGACAGATGCTGCCATCTATCGCCACCTCCACAATTTAGACATGTCCCTGAAGGGGATGGAAATAGTCTCCAGGGACCTGTACCCGTGGGAAACTGCGCCATGACCGCCCACAGGACTTTCGAACCCACAGATTTAACGAGCACGTACTCCGCATATACTCGGTGGGTCTTCAGTGGTGTCGGGACTCGATCACGGGACTTTCCGATTCCGAGGACGAGGCCTTAACCACTTGGCTATCCACGGCCCCAAAAAACAGTTGTACGACGCGAAGTTGTGAAGCATGATATCAGGATGAGTTGAGTTGAATTATTTTTACACTAAAGCTACACACGAGGGCTATTGGCGACGGACGTCATAATTTAGAACCAGAGTTAAGTTGCGAGCGGCATAGGCTCTCAACGCAGATTCTAAGAGCCGTACGCAGCGTCGTGGTTTGGAGCATATTTAACGTGCACTCCTTCTGTACAGGGTGTTATTATTCCATGATATCCGGGAAGAGGTGTTGGAGGGGGGGTCTCTTGTGTTTCCACCGAAACATGTACATTTCTATATAGTAAACTAATTGCACCAATGATTAACGTTGATTTCTTCATGAATCTACTCCCGTATCATGAGTAAAGATGCAGATATACTATGAATAGGAAAGATCCTTCTTTAGATTTTAACTGGGAGAGCATGGTACAAGAATACATGTCAACTTTATCGAACAAAAAATAGATTTGAATCGACAGATATATGTAATAGAATAACATCTACTACACATGAGAGTATAATTATTATTTAGTTCATTCTGATAAAAGGAAATAGCTTGGACGTTCAAGATAGTTTATTGTAAAGAGATCATTTGGAGTATTTAACGGGACGGAGTCCGGAGCCGTAGCTCGGCCCGCAAAAAGACGCAACTTTACATGTCGGAGTCTAGTTAAAAAGTGATTCACCATTACAGATTATTATTGCTTTTTCTTCGATTGATCAATCAGTGTTCAGCTTCGATTATGAGAGAGGTTTAAGGTTACAGTAAAATATCTTCTGAATAAACAGTTTCTGTGGGAACGGTTACTTGTTGCGAGGAGATGACGCTGTTGTTGCGATGTTAAAGATATTAATAAACGGTATTAAGGATATGTTAAAAAGGTAATTTAAGTTTAAGTTGTGATTTTGAGGGGGTTAAGTTATAATATGAATCTGTAGTTGTGAATCACTTTTTAACTAGACTCCGACATGTAAAGTTGTGTGCTTTTGGCGGGTCGAGCTACGGGTCCGGCTCCGGACTCCGTCCCGTTAAATACTCTAAATGATCTCTTTACAATAATCTTGGACGTCCAAGCTATCTCCTTTTATTAGAATGAACTAAATAATAATTGTAATATCATGTGTAGTAGATGTTATGTCACTTTTATGTCATGTATTACATGTATGTGAATTTTTTGAAAAATATTGAAAAAGAACTATATTCTTCAATAGTTTTCTTCGTGAATCTTCTCAATGATCTTTCCTACCAAAACGGAAAACTTTTTCGCTTCCTGGATAAAGAAATAGATGCTATCCCAAACTCTTTTGTTTACAACTGACTACCCATGTGTCTAACTTTTTATACCAAAAAACTTCTAGCATTTTGCATAGAAAATAAAAGCTCAAATACCAACAGCCCATTTGTCATAGTATACTTTTTTTTGTCACTTGACACTTGAGTCCTAGATGATTGCCACTCTCTATGGGCAAAAAATACTTTTTGGCATTTTCCATCTAAATGTATATGAACAGGGTTTTGTCTTCCCTTTGAATTCATGGAGGGATTTTTTTTATGGCTTTTTTACAATGTCTGTCTGTATCGCTTGGAAGGGCTTTTGCTTTCTAAATGTGATAGAGTTGTAACTAACTTTCCATTTTATGTGCGGTACTCTTTTCTTACCCCTTTCAGTCCCAGTGATGCCATTTGGCATCATCATGTTTCTGATCATAATTTAAAAAAAATAATAGAGCTGACATTTATAAGGATTAATAAAACATATTTTCTAATAGAAAAAAGTTTGAAGAATCGAATGATGTGCTTTTTGATATCATAAATGGCTATAGACGATCAGAAAAAAATTTGTAAAATGAGGATGCCAAATTATCATTGGGACTGAAAGGGTTAATGGACACGGTAGGTTAAGATGTCATGCCATGGAGGATAACTTCACAGGTTGTGTCCTAAAGTTGATATTATGTAAACGGATCGTGTTGAACCACCAAAAAAGAACTCCTAAACTTCTCGGCGCAACAGCCCATTTCTGGGCCAAGGACTGCCGTGCCCATTTCAGCTTTCGAGACCTAGGGCTCTGGGGTGCTAGGCATATGTCCCGGTAAGGTGGTCAGCCTCACGCGGAACCCCAGTGTTTAGTTCCCAAGCATGCTTGGTGTCCATTTTATCGACCCACTCACGGGATGAAAGGATGGGTCAACCTCGCCCAATCCAGGATTCGATCCCCGGCACAAAAGAAAAACCCTTTCCTCCAATAAATGAAGTTTATACGGGACTGTTGCACGTTAAATCTGTCTAGGTATCACGCTGCGTATTATATAGCTCTACTGCTACGGTAATTCACCCAAATCAAGGTTTTTAATATGAATATCAATAATTTTTTTTGAAAACAGAAAGTGCCATGTTAAAATGTGCCGATATTGCACTAATAGAAAGAAGAGCATTCACTAAGCGGGAAAATACAAAAAAAAGGGGATTGTGGGATCTTCAAAATTACCAATGGGCGATAAATGAGTATGAACTTGGTTCTTGATCAAAACCGTTTTTGAAAATCAAATTAAAAAAATTCCGTATCATATCTTTTTTAGCTTCCACATTACGTTTATAACGTAAAAAGTGGAAGGTATTATAATCGTTCAGTCCGTCTGTCTGTCACCCACTTTTATATCCCAAACTACAAATGCTACGGACCAGTGTGATACGTCAAAAAATTCAGCTCATCGAAATTAGGATACATTGAAAATTTCAGAAAAGAATTCGAATTACTTCAATTATTTAAAAACTGCAAAATTTAATGCTCATTAAAAAAGTATAGGAAGCAATTTTTATTAGAATTAAATCACCATGGCCATTAGCAACAATCACTCGAGAAACTTTAATTCTTTTAGACAATAAATTAAAATAAATTTATTTTTGCGACATCGATCAGTTTGAAATGACGTCAAATATATTTCACTGCGAGATTCTCTTTGTATGTTGACATGAAATGTTTTTATTCTATTTAAAAGCGAGGAAATATTACATATTTATTCTTTGAAATATAAATTAATTTTTGCAAACGATAAGTAGTAATTATTGAATTTTCGAAATAAAATAAATGAAACTAGCCAAATTTAGCATGTAAATGTTTAATATAGACTTAATGCTGTGTTTGGCGCCTGTTTACCTGTTAAACACAACTGTTGTGTGGAAGCGGAGTAAGTGACAGATTCTGTTACAAACCTACTTGTTATATTTATGCTGTTGAATCATTATATGCTAATCCCCCATCACAAGTTAACTTACTCTTGTATTTTTTTCATATATTTCTGTAATACTTTGTATGATTTACAAATTACGTCGCAAGCAATTTTCATACGCTTATCATATGCATTTTAATAAGCAATTTTGAATCGATGTAAGCTCTGGTTATTCTTGAAAAAAAACCTCGCTTATACCAAAAAGTTACCACGACTTGTAGATATTTTTGTCTCTAAGTGATAATTTTTTTTACGTCTTTGTATTATAAATTAGTTCTCAAAGTATAACTCTCAATAACTATATATTTCTCTAAAAAATATTGTATGTATTAATAATTTTCTTAGAAAATTTTAAACTACTCATCACAATGATTTAAAATAATAAACACCAACAATATTATTAACAACAAAATTATAAAACAATAATAATAGCAATGTTTTGAGTAAATAGTAAGTTACAGTTTTGTAAAATTATCTCATCCGCGTATATAATCTAACTCAAAAGTAAATTGAATTCGCTGCAGATTTCCATTTAGTTGGTCTCTGTTTCTATGAAAGAGTTCATCGACATTTCTTTTGTGAAATGTTTTCCGGTGTCACAGAAGATAAGCTTGTTTTCCAAAAATAAATCCCTAAATTGAATAATAAAAATATAAACAATATTTTTATTTCTTGAGATAACATATCTTTTGAAATGATCTACGAAGATAGTTTCTTATTTTTATATGAATTTGTTGGGTTTTTATTTTTTTAAATCATTGCAATGAGTAGTTTAAAATTTTCTGATAAAAAATTAACAAGATAAATTTTAGAAAAATGTATAATTATTGAAGGATTTTGTTTCCAATTTTTTTTAGTTTACAAAATATTGAGTTGTTTGTCTTTTTAATAAGCCCTTTAAAGGATTTTTCTTAGAAAGTATTAACCACTGCGTCCCTAGTGTACTATATTTAAGCAAATATTTTAACTATTCTAGAGTCTACAGGAATTATTTTTAAGAATTAGTTATGCCGTTTTTGGTATTAAACCTATTTATATCGGGAAGGAGGAAAAAGATCCCTGCCTCACCAAAAACAGTTGGCCGGTCCACAAAATATACAATTAAGATTAATGTAATACATTTGACTAAAAATATAGTACATGACATTGCAGTTGTAATCATAGTGTCTGGTGTCTTATTATTAAGACAATTATTAATTAATATGATATTTGTCCAAATGCCAGGATGCTTGATTTATTTACAGATAATATAGCAAAATTAATCAAAGAATTTTCTTCAGCAAAATTAAAAATTCAGGGCAGAAGTGGCCGAAAATTTTGTGGTGTGAAATATATTACGGTATATATACGGTATTATATATTACGGTATATATACGGTATTATATATTACGGTATATATACGGTATTATATATTACGGTATATATACCGTATATTTACGGTATGTATTACCGTATATTTACGGTATGTATTACCGTATATTTACGGTATGTATTACCGTATATTTACGGTATGTATTACCGTATATTTACGGTATGTATTACCGTATTACGGTATATATACCGTAATCGGTGCAAGCATAAAAAAGCGACTCTTCTCTCAGTTGACGTTGTGGCACCATACATATTTTAGGGTAATTTAGCAGCTTTTAACGAATATTTTACAGGAAATGAGTGTTTAACAATTTGTTCACTTAACCGCAATCAAGTACGCCCAAGGGTCATAGTGTAATAAAATAGAGTGCTAAATTATACTTGAAAAATTCAGTCTTTCAGAAAGTATTTCAAATTTTACAATAAATAAAACCTTTATAACAAGATATAATGAAGTTAGTGTTTTACCTTCAAAAACGTATACCTTAACATATTTTCGTAAAAACAATATTCAAATTTATCCTTCGTAAAATTTTCTCTAATATTAATCGGTGAAAATATTTTAAATTACAACACATATTTAACATAAGAATGTTATTCAAACTTTTTCCACTTAAATTTTAAGTTTCTTTACACAGAAAAATGCGCTCGTTTCCGTCTATAAAACCACTGTTCTGTCAATACAGCATCGTCGTCGCTTTTAAACTCCATACAACTTGTTTAAATCCCCGGAAATGATGTTTATTCAATTCACGTTTTATTCAAATGCAAACGTTAAACCCCTGTGAAATAGTGATCAACAACGCAGGTTTGTTTAATGAAAGTGTGGAGTTTCTAAAATACGATAAATAATAATATTTATATCAAACATCGCATATTTTCTTGAAACCAGGGTAAAATCCTACATATATATATTCTTTATATAAACACATTTTTCCAAATAAATGTATATTTTTAAGACTTTGTTAGAATTTTTTTTAACCTTTAATATTTGCTGAAGGAAATATCAATTTCGATGATGTCGAGGTCTTAAGCCCTAACACATAAACATTTTTTGTGCGCTGATAATTGAGATTTATCTTTTTGGATAATGGGGATACATTTCGGATGTTTAGCCTTTTCTTAGAGGCTCTGCATATTCCCCAAAATTGAGGTAATTTTTTGGTGGCACAATCTAGCTGGCCTTTGTAACTTATTTTGACGCACAGATTCCAATGAATCTGAGCTCTCTATGGATGCTAAATTATGTCAGAGTATCCAAGACAAATGGGTACTCAAAAGAGGGACAAAGGTTGTTTTTACTTGCCACATAATCATGTGGCATGCGCAATTGCGTAGGGGAGACCGATGGTAGTTTACCACGTTTTCTTCTTTTTGATTGTATATTTTTTACTTTTGATAATTTTGATCATTTCTTCATCATAATAAAGGTATCATTGCCTTCCTCACATGGTTATCTGCAACATAGCATTACTACTTTTCTAAAAAGTAAATACAATTTCTGGCAGCGAGTGGTTAAACGTAGGCACTTTTAGGTGGAAAACGTGCCCCGTATACGGGGTTTGTTTTCCCATACTGCCAAAAATGGATGGGGCAAATTTTTCAACTATTCTTGAAAGGATCTAACACATTTATAAATATTTTTTTACGTGCATTCTATTGTAAACAAAAATATCCCAAAGGATTATAACCAGAATATATGTAAAATTTAAAAAAAAAGCTAGCTTACTATACCAAATTGCTATATAAAGGTCATTATGACCTGGATTACTTTGAAATCAAGCAAATTGAGTAACTTCCCCTTTTGTATAACTATAGTTTGGTGATCTTTTCTAATGGTGGTTTAAAGTATTGCTAAAGATTATTAAAAAAATCATATCACATGCCCTGAAGTTAGTTGAGATTGCTTCTATTTTTTTCTTAGCCAGCCAATTTACTCCGAAGTTTTGGGTGCAACTTGACGTAATTATATTTTATAGTGCAATTATTCATGATCTATTGGGAATATTTAAGTTCTTGGAAGCTTTAAAGCAACTATATCTATTCTTGACAGCTATTGGAGCAACTTATATAGCTTCAGATGGGTGAGATTTCTGTCAGCTATCCTTTTATTACTATATAGAAAATTTTTAATCGGAAAAAAAACTTTTTACATTCAGAAACGATAATGTTCTTGGTCATACATTAAAGAATAATTGCATTTTTTTTAATATTATGAAGGCGGGAGCACGTTTATATACAAGACAGTGTTGGAATTCTTGCCCCGTTAAATTTGGGAAAACCTGCCCCGTCGAGATATTTTGTGTTTAATGGTGCCTTGACGATTAAAAGCTTAAGTTATTTTAAAAAGTACATATTTAAAATTACATATTTGAATAGAAGTAGAAACCACATTTTATTATACACAATCATTAAACTGTAAGTTAAATGAAAGTATCTTTAATTTAGGTTTGAATGTAAGCATAAAAATTCACTCAATGTTGAAAAAAGCTTAAAAACAGCTCTAACGAAAATATTGCAACGCCAACTGAACAAAGATTCTTGTGAGTGACATAGGCCGTGTTGCTTTATAAACCAAACAAACAATTGGCGCCTTTCAACGGCTCATTTCCAATACAAGGCCTAGTGGAGAACTTACCCCATGGGAAAACTAGCCCCGGTCTCCCCTACATATTATTTTCCGGTTCCAAAAACATTATCTCAGCCATTTCACAAACCCGCAACTTTGGGATAATGATCCGGGAACTCTATAGAGGATTGATAAAGAAATCCAGGGAAAACACTCCGTATTCCTGAGTAAATAATTGGATTTACTATAGATAAAAGCTCAGTCGGTTAGGCATTCGCCTAGCATGCGGAAGGTCCCAAGTTCGGGTCCGGGAATCGCCAAAATAACTGCCGACCTATAAACGGCCCGTGCAGCCAAAAATGTCCGACGAATAATACCCCGTATAGAGGGAGTGTACATTAAAATATGCTCCAAAGTACCAACGCTGCGTACGATGTCGCCCTTAACGGTTGCGTTGGGTGCCTACTCAGGTCTCGGCTCGTTACATGAATGTGGTTCTAAAATACGACGCCCGTCTTCAATAGCCCTAGTGAGACGATAATTCAAACTAAACTAAATAGATAAAAGCTCAAATGTACTCTAATAATAAATATGCATTAGTTGACGGCAGTTAAAAAGTGCGAAAGTTTCAGCAGTTTAAACTTTAGTCAATATTAACATTTACAGTACTTGTTTCTTTATCCGGAGAGTTGTTATATTGAATTGGTTCTTCTTCTTTATGAGACTACCCAACTGTAAAACATCTACAGTCCCTGGACAAATTATTAGACGCACTGTGTTTTTTAAAGTAATTTTAAGTTTCTTAAGAGTTTTTATGCAATAATGGTATATTTAAACTACAATATTATTGATTTGTATTGAAAAGAATTGTTGTAGACTACATATTTGTATTTATTTTAAGATAAATAGGATTAAGATTAACTTATATTAATTATTTATTATAAGATTGTTTAAATGTGGAATCATCATCCTCAAATGCAGGAGACAGTACACTCTTGCATTGATAGCATGCCTTTGATAGCTGCTAAAGGTGGCTCAACTAAATATTGACTTTTACTAACATTCATTTCACTTTTCTTTAAAACTTAATAAACGTATACTTTTCTAAATGAATGCTGTTTTATTTATGTCAAATAAATCGGTAATTGATTGGACAATATAAAAATAAAAAAACAAATCAATTTAAAATAATAAAACGGTACAATATCACCCGGTAATTAATACTTTACACGAAATCTTGCAGTGCGTCTAATAATTTGTCCAGGGACTGTACATAGTGACATTTATATCAGTCCGTACACTTTCGCTTTCAATAATAAGGACATCTTTATTCTCCCATACTATTCCATGTTTCTTGCATCAAAAGCAGTTCTCGCTAACAACAAGACTTCCTCGACTATTCCATGATTATTAGAGATCTCGTCGTAACGACCTCGTCATTTAAAGTCCTATTCGACTTCTCCCGTGAGAGGAAGGGAATAACTTCCTGCAGAATACAAATATTGCTGGAGCGTATTGTTGTAAGGCTATGTCAAGACTACGCCACAAATGCCACAAGGGCAACAAGTACAACAAAACTTGGCAGAGTCAGCCACCATGCTATTGCATCGCTTGGCGCTCTTGGCAATCGCCAAATTTTGTTGCTTTTGTTGCCTTTGTGGCATTTGTGGCGTAGTCAGGACATAGCCTATGAGTGGAGATTCCTCTTGAGGTGATAGAAGTTGATGTGGAATAAAGGGGAATGACTTAAATACAGTTGTGTTAATGTTAAATAAATTGGTTTCCCGTTTTAGCTTCCACACTACGTTTATAACGTATTAAGTGGAAGGTATTATAATCGTTCAGTCCGTCTGTCCGTCACCCACTTTCATAGCCCAAACTACAAATGCTACTTACAAGTGTGATACGTCAAAATATTCAGCTATTCGAAATTAGAATACGTAGAAAATTTCAGAAAAGAATTCGAATTACTTCAATTATTTAAAAAACTACAAAATTGAATGCTCATTTAAAAAGCATAAGAAGTCATTTTTATTAGAATTAAATCACCATTGCCATTAGCAACAATCGCTCGAGAAACTTGAATTCTTTTAGACAATAAATTAAAATAAATTTATTTTTGTGACATCGATCAGTTTGAAATGACGTCAAATATATTTCACTGCGAGATTCTCTTTGTATGTTGACATGAAATGTTTTTATTCTATTTAAAAGCGAGGAAATATTACATATTTATTCTTTGAAATATAAATTAATTTTTGCAAACGGTAAGTAATAATTGTTGAATTTTCGAAATAAAATAAATGAAACTAGCCAAATTTAGCATGTAAATGTTTAATATAGAATTAATGCTGTGTTTGGCGCCTTTTTACCTGTTAAACACAACTGTTGTGTGGAAGCGGGTTAAGTGACAGATTCTGTTACAAACCTACTTGTTAATCATTTCCTTTACGTCCATGGCATATTTGAGATAATACTTAATTTTGTTGTGATGCTACTTTTTGTTAGACGACAGATTTTCTGCGCACTATAAAAACTGAGTATAGCACTGTTGACGGTTTGGCGTTGCTCAAACTACAATTATAGCAATCAATACTTTTATTTAGTTACTAGCAAATTTATACCCGTTCTTCGCACGGAATAAAAAAATATCAAATAGATTCCAAATATGTGTACCATATACCCTGTTATAGGATCATAAACTTATCATTGTTTCCGCTCGTTATAAATTATAAAATCCCGTTTCATTGCCTTAAAATTCCAAAATGAAAAATGCGCTATAAAATGCACTCATAAATGTCATCACAATTCCCTCATAAATACATAAAACCTTTTAGCTCATTTGGCGCGATTTGGGAAATAATTTGGCGAGAAAATAGATATAGCTACCCACACCCATTATACAGCTCTAACACAATGACTTTCGAACAACCGACCAGCTTATAAATTATTTATAAAAGAAATTGCCTGTTTGGCAAATTTTAGTTAATAATTTGGCGAGTTTGGCAACGTATTTGGCGAAAAAATAAAGACATAAAACACTAATAGCTCTAGTGCGATGGCCTTTATTAACCATCATAGTTCAGTAATAGCTTAACTATACATTTATTGCTTAAATATGCATACATGCAGTCAACAGAAAAATCAATGAAAAAATCATCAAATAAACCCACAATAAAATCCGGGAATGAAGACTGGCGGAATTACGTCACTTGAAACACGTCAATTATTTTCAAATAATGAATTTAGTTTCTGAAAGTAACGGCAAAAGAATAAAAAATAAACATTTTGAATTTTAAATGTTTTCGTTAAAAGTTTTATTTAATTTTTTCAGCCGATGGCATCAGGAAAGAGAAAAAATGATCGGATTTGAGCGAAAGTGGTGTATTTTTTTCAGAAAATTCGAATTTTCTCTAAAAATGGAACAAATATGAAAAAACTAAGCCTCAGGTGCACACGTTAGTATTAAAGGGAATCTATCTTTAAAATTTCAAATTCCTGTGGGCAGTATAAGTAGGTCTTTTACGATCCGATAACAGACACACACACACACAGACAGACAGACTCTTTCTTTTATTATTATAGATTAGCGTGGGAAACTGGTTCTGTAATTGAGATATAAACAATTTACTGTTATTTTGATCAATGTCATGATGTATGTATTTCATTTGTATTGTCATTTTAATGTAGAATGACGAATATTACAAAAACAAACATTTGAATATTTTTAAATTTATAGTATATATGTTTTAATATAACTGTCTAAAAACTAAACAAGTAGGTTTGTAACAGAATCTGTCACTTAACCCGCTTAAACACAACAGTTGTGTTTAACAGGCGTTTGCCTGTTACGGTGCCAAACACTTAATTCTATATTAAACATGTATATGCTAAATTTGGCTAGTTTCATTTATTTTATTTCGAAAATTCAATAATTATTACTTATCGTTTGCAAAAATTAATTTATATGTCAAAGAATAAATATGTAATATTCCTCAATTTTAAATAGAATGAAAACATTTCATATCAAAGTTCAAAGAATCTCGTAGTGAAATATATTTGACGTCATTTCAAACTGATCGATGTCGCAAAAATAAATTTATTTTAAATTCTTGTCTAAAAGAATTAAAGTTTCTCCAGCGATTGTTGCGAATGGCAATGTTAATTTAATTCTAATAAATATGGCTTCCTATGTTTTTTAAATGAGCATTAAATGTTGCAGTTTTTTAAATAATTGAAGTAATTCGAATTCTTTTCTGAAATTTTCAATGTATTCTAATTTCGATGCGCTGAATTTTTTTAACGTATCGCACTCGTCCGTAGCATTCGTAGTTTGCGCTATGAAAGTGGGTGACGGACAGACGTACAGACAGACTGGACGATTATAATACCTTCCACTTTTTACGTTTTAATCGTGGTGTGGAAGATAAAATGCAAATAAAAAGTGCAGTTGCAAAACTCACATTCTCCAAATTATAACTAAGATATAGGGTCTCGTCTGTTCACTGGCAGATTTTGACGATCGTAAGTTCATTGGCCGAAGTCGCCAATAAACTGGTCCTATATATTAGTTATGATTTGAGGAAGGCGAGTTTTGTAACTTACACGCTTAAAACAAACGAGTGGTTTTAACTCATTTAATTTCCATTCATTTCCGTGCCGAAAATGCACTTCCCCCATATAGAAGTGGATTTCACTCTTTTTGCGGAGTGGGTAAAAGAAATATAAGAAAACAATCTACGTCCTACACTCTTAAAACGAGCGGTTTTAACTCAGTCTGAGTTAATTTCTACTCCTTTCCGTGCCGAAAATGCACTTCCCCTATAGGAGTGGATTTCACTCTTTTGTTTTAAGAGTGTACCCCTTCGAATTATTTAGTAATAAATTCGTACATGGCCTGCTTTGAATATAATTTTCAATGAACTTTATAACATGATTTATGAAAATAACAAACTTTCGTACCAAACAAACATATAAATTTAAACATTTAAGAGGTTTTGAAAGCAATATATGTTATTTTATATCTTCTATTCAATTACATAACAATCAATGGAAATCAAAAGACAAGAACATCCAAAATGGCGCCGTTGGACAGCTCTTGTCACTTAGTTGTGAAAGACTATTCCCTGGTGGTAGATTGATCGTGGAGGTGGCCAGAAATTATATGATATTCCTCTTTGTTCAACGCAAACACATATCGAACAAAAACATTATTTCTCTTTGTGTATATGTGTGCTAGTCTGTCGGAATCCAATATGTGAGATATGTATATGTGACTACAAGATAGAACCGAGGGAAAATGTACGTGGAATAATTTATAACATGTTAAGATTTTTACAAAACAGTGAAAAATTGATTAGCAAATACCGATTTTTGTAGTTTATGTTCAAAATATCTTGAAATCGTATCTATATTTCAAACTTCGATATTTTAGTTTTTTTTGTAGCTTTTTTGATGCTGATTAATCATCGATATTACAATAGATTTTATAGAGATACACAAGTGTTTCATATACTTTCTCTCTTAAATCGTTTGAAAAACTTTTCAGAGCCTCGAAAGTTCACATTTATAAATTACTAGCTGACCCGACAGTCGTTGTCTTGTCTTTACTATGAATATTGAATTCTAATTGAGGGTTGAATTCTATTGAATGTCTTAGAAGTATTCATCAGATCTAGAATAGTAATCGCCTTTACTGTCTTGATACATTGTAGCAATATCTTCACTGCTTACCATTTATAAACATCAATGAAATTAAATTCGGAAACAAAACAAATCAAAAGATTTAAATTCAATAAATAAAATAATGATATTCCAATAAAAATCCTACAAATTAAACTCACGTGCTCTGACGTGCTTATACTTAATTTTCGTTCGCGTTGAACGTGCTGAAATTTCTTTAAAAATGATTTAAAAAGTATAAATTCTAATCTTACAATGCTATTCCTATGGAGAAATCGGATCATGTTTTGCACTTCTACACCCGTTCGGGTTCGAATTGCGAATAACTCATTCATTAAGAACCTTCTCCTGACAACAACAAACATAACGAAAAAAGAATTAGTGAAATCGGTCCAGTCGTTCAGGCGTGATGCCGTCACAACGAAAAAATGATACTTTAATTTATATATAACATAAATGAAATTCATAACTTAAGTTCAGAAACCCGATTAGTGTTAAATTATAGCTTTTCATTTAGAAGGGTTTCTGAACGAAAAAAAAATCGTTGATGAATAGTTAATAAACATTAATGGGTATTAATTTATCATCAGACGGTATAGCGAGACCAGTAATATTAAAGGTTTTAAAATTAGATTCAGTTGGGATCCATTCAAACTCTTTCAATTAAGTGATTTATTAAACTTAAATTATGCAAATGAGATTAATATGAGGGAAAGTGGATGAATATAGGGGTTATTTAGGTTTGAATGGTACATTAATTCATGTTAATTACCTGTCATAATGTATGACAGTTCTTAGCATCATTTTTAAAAGTTTATATGAGGTAATTTATATTATAACGATCTTCTTTTTAGCATAATTTTATATTTGTGAAATAGTGGATATATGTTATTTTTAATAAGTTTTAGATCCTTTAATATAATGTTTTTGTGAATTGTGTAGCCTTTTTCTTAATTAACATTATGATTACGTAAGAAAGTTTTAATACAGGGTATGTAGGAAGTGCAACAATACAGTAAAACTTTGATTATCCGTCCCTCGTTTATCCGGAATTCTCTGTTAACCGACCGTCCCTAAGTCAACATCAAAAAAATTCTCCAAATACGTCTTTTTTCCGTGGTTCGCAAAAGAAACCAGTTTCAGAAATATAAGGCAATTCTAAAGTGAGGAATCTCTGGCGATTTTGAAATTGGAATTATCCGATGATTCTGAAATTAAAATTCTATAGCGATTCTCAACTCAAGGAAACTATCCGGTTCTTTCAAATACGTATTTTTTCCGTTTCAGAAATATAAGGCGATTCTAAAGTGAGGAATCTCTGGCGATTTTGAGATTGGAATTATCCGATGATTCTGAAAATAAAATTCTATACCGATTCTCAACTCAAGAAATTATTCGGTTTTAGCAAGAAACTGCATTGATTTTAAGGTAGTAAAACTTCAGCAATTAAAAAAAAAAGTAAAAGCCAATTCCTGGCAATCTTAAAGTTTCGGGAAACTCTGGGAACTTCTGAAATCGTGAGACTCCATGTTTCTACAAAAACAAAAAAAATAAATTATTTTCAAAGAACTCCGCTCAGTAATTAAAAATGTTTTAGCACCTTCTTTTTGCCATGGAAGTCTCAGAGATAAGTTAACACTAAAATTCAATGTGTACTACTGCAAAACCATCCCGGATTTCGGATGTTGGTAAATTTAAGGTCCGCGTACTTTCGGTAGTAGCTTTCGGCGCTTATCTGTACCATAAGTTTTAGTGTATTTAATGAAAATCTATTGAAAATCTATTGAAATCTATTGAAAATCTATTGAAAATCTATTAATCTACTAAATCTCTATTGTCCGGAATTTTCGATTATACGACCTACCTACTGTAGTGAAGTGACTTTCTCATAAAAAACAATATTTTTCGTAATGACTGACTTTCATAATTGAACTGTAGTGAATTGAAGAACGTATAAAATTTGTGGTTGCCTTGGCGACAGATTGGTGAGAACTTGCTGAGATTGTGACTGTTTAACATCGTTTGTGCTGGATCTTACAGAATTCTACCGTTTTGACTTGTACGTTTGTGTTTGTCCTAAATAAAAAATGTCTCGTCCTAAGAGCAGTTCTTCAAACACAAAATAGTACACTACGGTCCCAATTAGATCGGATAATCCAGATTCTACTGGTATTCTACTGGTTCTACTGTATTTTTTTAAAAAATGTTTTTCTTTCTTTTTGGAAATTAATAACTCAAGATAACATGAAAGCGTTAGAAAGATTCTTCTTTATTTTGCATCCAAAAAAAGCTTTCTAAAAGCTCCTAATTCTACATTTTGCTTTAATATTTCTCCTTTCTTTCCTAACAGTAGTTCACAATATCGAGACCCGTTGTTTAGCTCTAGCGCGATGTTAATTTCACCAAATAAATCTAATACTAATAAAAAAATTTCCAAATATTCATCCTTAAAGAGGAGGCTGTTGAGCCCAGTAGGTTAAAGTGTTCACCTTGCATGCGAAATGTCCCAGGTTCGGATCTGGGCAACGCCAAAATAACTGCCGTCCTATAAACAGCCCTTGCAGCCAAAAATGTCAGACGAATAATACTCCGTGTAGAGAGAGTGCACTTTAAATATGCTTCAAAGTCCCAACGCTGCGTACGAAATTTCCCTTAACGGTCTCGTTGGGGGCCTACCTAGATGTCGGCGTCGTCACTTGACTGTGGTGGTTCTCAATTGCAACCCCCGTTGACAATAGACCTACCTCTAGTGCCACGACAATTCAAACTAACTTAACTCTACCTTAAAATTCATTGTATCACTCTTTTCTACAACGTTGATACTCTATAAACTAATTTCCATCTTCGGGCATATCTTATGACTTCTTGGTGGGGCAAGTTCGCTAAGCACTGCGACCTAAGTCTATTGTACTCAACCCCAGAAATGACATAGGCACAAGAGACACACAAAGAAAAGACCACACAATTACATAGCCGTCCGTGGCCGAGTGGTTAGTGCATCAGCCTAGAGATTCAACCTTCTCAGGAGTGCGGGGGTTCGAATACCACCTACTGCCAGTCATCCTATAAATCGGATCTGTGCTGGAAATAGTATAAAAATCCTCATCACGGATGGGCCCGAGTACACAGGGACAGACGTGCTCGTTAAATCTGTGGAGTCCAAAGTCCCGACGGCGTCAGCGTACGATGTCGCTCGAAGTTCCGTTGGGTGCCGCTCAGGTGTCGACCTCGTCACTTGACCAGGGCTCTAAATTACGAGGCGTTATTCGCTGTGTTAAAGCTCCTGAAGGAGGCTAGAAAGAGGCAGCCGGAAACGATTACCTTACCTTACAATTACATATACAAATAACAACATTATTGACGGACGCAAACACCCATGTCTTTACCGGGATTCGAAGCCGAACCCTTAAGCTCCAAAGGCTAGCTCCCTAACCGTTGTGCTATCGGGTCGGCAAAATCTGGCATATCTTACACCATTACACATTTAGAAACACGCAACGTTTACAACAAAAAAAAACCCTTCTTCATCCCATTCCCACTCTTTTCCCATCATAGATGCCCGGAGCAAGAGAGACACGAAGATTCTATCTCTTCTTCAAATTCAAAATTTTCTTCTGAAGATTCGGCAAAATTAAAAAAACCCAGTGAGCATTTCATGAGCCTTTATTCAAAGGCTACATTTCACGCGCTCGTTTCTCGAAGAAAACGATGACACTCGAACGAAGTCTCGGAAAACTTCTCTTGGTTGGAGTTTGGTCCTCCTCGGGCAAAAAGAAAGACAGATGTTTTGGAATTTCTTGGAAGCGGGAGAGGGTTTTTGTGGATGATAAAGAAGTAACAACGTGTTTTATGATCTGTTGTTTTATTAAGTAACACATCGAGGACATTGACTAACTTGCGCCAAACTCTTCATTATACAGTCCATGGACAAATTATTAGACGCACTGTATTTTTTTAAAAGTAATTTTATGTTTCTTAAGAGTTTTTATGCAATAATGGTATATTTAAACTACAATATTATTGATTTTTATTTAAAAGAATTGTTGTAGACTACATATTTGTATTTATTTTTAACATATGGCAACACTGTGTTGATAAAGTGATACAAGAACGTAAACAAGTACACCTATATCAGCGCCTAGAAAAGATTATTTATGTGTGGAATCATCATCCTCAAATGCAGGAGACAGTACAGTCTTGCATTGATAGAAAGCCGCACAAAATTAAAGCTTTGATAGCGGCTAAAGGTGGCTCAACTAAATATTGACTTTTACTAAGATTAATTTCGCTTTTCTTTAAAACTTAATAAACTTATGCTTTTCTAAATTAATGCTGGTTTATTTATGTCAAATAAATTGGTAATTGATTGGATAATATAAAAATAAAAAACAAATCCATTTAAAATAATAAAACGGTACAATATCACCCGGTAATTAATATTTTACATGAAATCTTACAGTGCGTCTAATAATTTGTCCAGGGACTGTAAAGCGTGATTTTAAATTACAAATGCGATTTTTTTTTATATACATGTCTGTTACAAACTATCTTGGAAAATCTCTTTGAATCTGTGGTGCACGCTCAGGTGTCAACATAATCACTTGACCACGACTCACAATTACAATGCTCATTAAAAATAACTCAGGAGTTGGGGAGCCCGGTTGGTAAGATGCTGCCTTGCATGAGAATTGTCCCAGGTTTAGGCTCGAAAAACGGCGAAACAACTATCGACCATATTTAAAAGAACTGTGCAGTAAAAAAGTAGGATGAATAATACGCCGTGTAAAGGGAGTGCTCGTTATATATGTTTCAAAGCTCTGTCGCTGCGTGCGATAATGCCTTTAAACTGTTCCGTTGGATGCGTATTTGGGTGTCGGCTCGTTACTTGACTGTGGTTCTAAATTATGGCACCTGTCGCCAACAGCCCCCATGTAGCTCTAATAAGGCATTCATTAAAAGGGATTGTCAGTCCCATAGAGCTAATGCATTAGTTTTGGAATCACAAATTCCGCAGAATTACTACTTTGCCATGTTAGCACTTTTCCCCCAGGTATGGGAATCAACATAACATCGAGATGAAACAAATTTGAAACGAAAATGTTATCTAGTTATTTAATTATATATTTTTGAAGCTTTAAAATGCCCCAAATGCCCTGTAGATGGCGACACTATTTTAAATCTTTATCAATTAATAATTAAATAACCGTATTTTATTTTATTTTCAATTTCGTTTTAAATTCATGTTATGATGATTCCCATACCTGGTGAAAATGAGATAACATGGTAGAGTAATTCTTTTGCAAAAGTTGTGATTTTAAAACTAATGCATTAGCTCTATGTCCTTCTTAAACTTAACAACTAACGTGTTTCTTTAGTGTGATATTGATTCAACCAAATCCTATAAAAAAAATAAAAGATTATGAAAAACATCTCCTAAACCATTTCTTTGCTACCCAAATTCAACAGTCTATAAACTAATTTTACTTTTAACACCCATCACAACTTCAATTATACACATCCCGCAAACAACGCTACACCAAATCCTATCCCATCAAAGATGCCCCGAGCATTTGAAGGAACCTTTATTCAAAGACTACGTTTCAACCTTTCTCCTAGAAAACGAGGACACTCGAACAGATGACAGAAAACTTTTATTTTTATTTTAGTCCCCGGTTCGAATGGAAGACAGATGTTTTGGAATTTCGTGAAAGAGAGAGACTGTTACAGAGGATTTTACAGGAATAACAGCTTGTTTCCTCATCTTGTTATTCTGTCTTTGTCTGTTGTTATATGAGCTTGTGTGTTGGGTGCGTGACCTTTCTTGATTCTTTAAGGTAACAGGGAACAAAACGATCACTCAAAATCTCGAATTTTCATTTCAACTTTAGTTACTGAATCGTGCCTTTACGAAAAAACTTCTATTTTGCACATTTGAATATGGGGCTGGTTTTTGCAAATTTGGTAGTTGATTTCAATATAACTTTGTTGCCAGCTTTAACTGTCATTATTCCAAAACACCAATTTTCAGCCTTAATGTACAATTTTCTTTTTTTTTTATTTTACTAGAAGGGTTGAAATTTTCTGTGATGTCGTATTTATGTCTATTTAACTCAGTGAATCAAAAATTCCAAAAAATATTAAGAAATGCGCAAATTTTTTATTTATGTTAATAACTTAAAATTATGAATGTTTTATCGTCAAACTTGAAGTTCATTGCGTTAAATAGACTTTTTTTTTCATTTCTATAAAAATTTATTTTTAGATACACGCAATAGTTGTGCTGGAAAGTGTACCTAAAAGCTAAAAATCGGTATTTTAAAATAATGACGTATGAAGCTGGAAACAAAGTTATATTGAAATTAACTACTAAATTTGCAAGCTCCAACACCATATTCAGGTGCGTATCATATAAAAACTTTCGTAAATATTCATTTTAGTGATTGAAAGTTAAAATGAAAATGTGAAGTTTCGATATGATCCCTGTCCCCTTAATCTATAATAATAAAAGAAAGAGTCTGTCTGTCTGTGTGTGTGTCTGTTATCGGATCGTAAAAGACCTACTTATACTGCCCACAGGAATTCGAAATTTTAAAGATAGATTCCCTTTAATACTAACGTGTGCACCTGAGGCTTAGTTTTTTCATATTCGTTCCATTTTTAGAGAAAATTCGAATTTTCTGAAAAAAATACACCACTTTCGCTCAAATCCGATCATTTTTTCTCATTCCTGATGCCATCGGCTGAAAAAATTAAATAAAACTTTTAACGAAAACATTTAAAATTCAAAATGTTTATTTTATTCTTTTGCCATTACTTTATAAAAATTTAATTCATTATTTGAAAAATAATTGACATGTTTCAAGTGACGTAATTCCGCCAGTCTTCATTCCCGGATTTTATTGTGGGTTTATTTGATGATTTTTTCATTGATTTTTCTGTTGACTGCATGTATGCACATTTAAGCAATAAATATATAGTTAAGCTATTTCTGGAACTATGATGGTTAATAAAGGCCATCGCACTAGAGCTATTAGTGCTTTATGTCTTTATTTTTTCGCCAAATACGTTGCCAAACTCGCCAAATTATTAACTAAAACTAGCCAAATGGTCAATTTCTTTTATAAATAATTTATAAGCTGGTCGGTTGTTCGAAGGTCATTGTGTTAGAGCTGTATAATGGGTGTGGGTAGCTATATCTATTTTCTCGCCAAATTATTTCCCAAAACGCGCCAAATGATCTAAAAGGTTTTATGTATTTATGAGGGAATTGTGATGAAATTTATGAGTGCATTTTATAGCGTATTTTTCATTTTGGAATTTTAAGGCAATGAAACGGGATTTTATAATTTATAACGAGCGGAAACAACAATAAGTTTATGCTCCTATAACAGGGTATATGGTACACATATTTGGAATCTATTTGATATTTTTTTATTCCGTGCGAAGAACGGGTATAAATTTGCTAGTGTTATATATAATAGGGTGATCAGACCCGCATTTCTGAGAAAAGTCACCAAATTTGAAATTTATTTCCCGTCTTAAAAGTTATTGACCAGAAAAGGAGAAAACTACCTACTACTAATAGTACATATGGTTAAAATGTAGTTAATCGATGTTATTTTGAAATTGTAATTAATAGTATAAATATATAATACGTATTTTACATGATTTACTGCACTTAACATTTAACCTTGATTATATCGTGATGATTTTAATACATAGGGAAATTCCATAAAAATTTCAACTTTTTGAAATGTCACTTTTTTAAAATTATTTACTAATTAGGTTTAAAAATATATTCCAAGCTTTCAAATTATGGTTTAAGAAAGTGATGCGATAAAGGACATGTATTCACATTTCCCGAAAAAGGAGATCGATGCCTTGTGGACAAAAAAAGATTTGTTTTCTCAGCAAATTCAGCCGCATTTCAACTAGTTGGAAATCGACCTCGATAAGTGTTTGAAAAACCTTTCACACGTGAATAAATGTATATAATGTAATTTTTATAATTGCGTGAAAAAAAATCCGACTTTTCCACTATAATTTTAATATCAGACGCGTGCGAAAAGTTAAACTTTTTAGAAACAGTGATAAAAAATTACTTTTTTCACCCAAAAGCAGTGAAAAAAGTACTTTTTTTCACTCTTTTCATAAGATGCCAACCTTTCAAGTAACATTTCTATTTCATAATATTCATAAAATCCAGAAATTTATTGATCTGCTTTATTTATAAATATTATGCGCGTGAATTTTTTTTTTTTTTTATTTTTGAATCAGTATCCATGTTCAAATGTTTGACTTTAAACTAAAAAATAAGTTTGCCTTTTGTAGTTCCAGAGATTTTTCGATGCCGATCTTCTTTACGTAAAAAAATTAGCACGTGAATTATTTTTGAACCAATGAGATTTGATTTTTTTCACGTAATTATAAAAATAGTGTATGAAACACGTGCGAAAAGTAAACTTTTTAAAACACGTGTCATTATTTCACTCGCTCGTACCTCGCTCGTGAAATAAAATCCACTAGTTTTAAAAAGTGTTACTTTTCACACTTGTTGCATAAATAACTAATTTAATATCGTATGAATATTCTTGATAATAAAAAAAATTAAATTTATTACTTTACACACTTTTAATTTAATCTAAAAATTATGAAACTTTTAGTCATTCCGTAACCGCCATTCCGTAACGCCAAATGACAGTGGTCAATAACTTAAACCATGTTACAGGTAAATTGACGGTTCCTTAAAAGACGTTATAGCCGGATTATAATGTAGTTTTCAAACAAAGACAACATAAATATGATTTATTACAATTTAATGATAATTTCATGATCGAATAGTCAACCTAGTGAACCACTGAAATAAATCTTGCCAGACTAGATATTATCCCTTGTGTAGATTTTGTGAAGCTGTTAATTTAACCAAATCATAATAAATCTTGACGTTATATAGGAATGAAAGAAACTCAAAATACAAATAATATTCTTTCATTAGGTCTGAAAAAAAAATGTCCGATTCTGTAGAAGTTGTTCTTCTGCGATTGTAGACTTGTTGCAGAAAAGCCATACTAAAGGAAAACAAGTATCGTTGTTCTTCACTGTTTAATTGAATATCTTCCTCAAAACTTCCTTTTGAAGACTGATATAAAAAAAAATAGCTGCATTTCTTATAAAAAAATATTTTTATTTTACTTCATGAAAACTACTATGCTAAGAATAATTTTTTAATAATTCTTGGGTATGTAAAAAATTCAATTGAAAGGTGAAATAAAATTAAATGATTTCGTAATCAACATTATAATTGTTCCAATGATAATCGTAATTTATTATAATTTTGAATAAGAAGTTCTTGTAGGGTCTAGTGTAAAGGTCACCAAACTGTAAATTTAATTCGTTAATTTAGGTAAATGTTGTATAACATTTGAAAATAGAGAAAACAGAATATTCTAAATTTTTCCTTCACTTTTTCACGGAAATAATTACGCTATGTTTTATGCAAATCCTTCCACATCCTTTTTATAGGGAATTGTTAAATGAACATATTTTTGGAATTCTTGATTATTGCCGATGGTATTAAGAATTTATTGATACTGTAACAGGTATGGTAGTTTTTATTTATAAAAAGGCGATTAAAAAAATAATAAAATAATTCTAGTTGAAATATTTGTTCCTTTGATGTAATGTTGTGATAAATCTTATCCAAAAACTATACCAAATCGTACTAGAGCTATATATTATGGTTTTGTTTTCTCTTTTTCGCCAAATACGTTGCCAAACTCGCCAAATTCTCACCTAAACGCGCCAAATTATCTTTTTTTTTTTGTAAATTTATAAGCTGGTTTGTTGTTCGAAGGACATTGTGCTAGAGCTGTATAATAAGAGTTTGTAGCTATATCTCTTTTCTCGCCAAATTCTTACCAAAAACGCGCCAAATGAGCTAAACGGTTTTATATGTTTATGAGGGAAATTACAATGACTTTTATGCGTGCATTTTATAGCGTATTTATTTTTTATTTTTAAGGTAGTATAAGTAACATGATTTTATACTTTATAATGAGCGGAAACAATACATAAGTTTATTATCCTAGAATGGATAAAATGGTACATATACTTGGATTGATTACCACTTTTTTTTAGTCCGTGCGGAGAACGAGTATTTATTTGCTAGTTCTTAATAAAAATACTTAACCAAATTCTCACATACATCTCCTAAATTAGTCGGGGCTGGGGAGCCTAGTCGGTTAGGCATTCGCCTAGCATGCGGAAGGTCCCAGGTTCGGGTCCGGGCATCGCTAAAATAACTGCCGACCTATAAACGGCCCGTGCAGTCAAAATGTCCGACGAATAATACCCCGTATAGAGGGAGTGCACGTTAAATATCCTTCAAAGTACTAACGCAGCGTACGATGTCGCCCTTAACGGTTGCGTTGGGTGCCTACTTAGGTGTCGGCTCGTCACTTGACTGTGGTTCTAAAATACGACGCCCGTCGCCAATAGCCCTCGTGTAGCTCTAGTGCGACGATAATTCAAACTAAACCAAACCTAAATTAGTGAGATCAAATCTTTGTAACATATAACAACTGTTCTTTAAATATAAATGCAGCATTTAATTTTGAAATCCTCCCCGTTGTGTGATATCCTAAAGATGCCTGGCGCAAGCACATGAAACACGGAAACCACTCAAAAGCAAAGATATCCGAGAAATAAAAAAAAACAAGAATATTTATTTCTTGTTATTATTGAAGTTTCCCGGTTTTCCTGTTTTGATTGTTAGGCGGATATGCGTATTCCTTTTCCCGAAGATTCGATGAATTTAATTTAAAGTAAGTTTGAAAGTTAGCTGCGTGGGAGTGACAGAGTTGGATTTGGTATATAATGGTAGTCAATTTGTTTTGATTCGTAATAGAGCTATTGGTGGCTTACTCAGTAATATTATTATCCCTGTCGGTTAGGCACTCGTTTAGCATGCGAAAGGTCCCAGGTTCGGGTCCGGGCATCGCTAAAATAACTGCCGACATATAAACAGCCCGTGCAGTCAAAATGTCCGACGAATAATACCCCGTATAGAGGGAGTGCACGTTAAATATCCTTCAAAGTCCTAGCGCTGCGTACGATGTCGCCCTTAACGGTTGCGTTGGGTGCCTACTCAGGTATCGGCTCGTCACTTGACTGTGGTTCTAAAATACGACGCCCGTCGCCAATAGCCCTCGTGTAGCTCTAGTGCGACGATAATTCAAACCTAACCTAACTTAAGTAGAAAATTGACAGAGGCCATTAACAATTGCCTGATAACAAAGAATTTATTTTAAAATTAAAAGAAAATACAGATTAAGAGTGAAAAAATATATAAATGATATAGATAAAAAAACAACTTTTCCTTAAATCAAATTTATCTTAAGTTACTTTTACTGTTAATTATTTCATGTATTTTTTAATGGATCTAACTACTTTAAATGATATTAGTTAAGTGGTATCTTATCTCTGATTGTTTTTAAAAACGGTACTAATTTTTTTCCAGTGGACTGGATTAATAGTTAGTAAGAAATAACATTCTTATTTGTATACTTTGTATACTATATCATGTTCGTTGTTAACCCTTATTCTCATAAAGTAGCATATATGCTACCTGGGGTTTTCCCCTACTTTCTGTTTGTTAAGTGACGTCAGCGAGTATGTTGTATTGTTATTTGTTAGAAGAACAGTATAGAAGCTTCGTTCAGAGTGAAAAAATGTACAAAGTTAAAATTATTTTTGTTTTAGAGGAAGGTAACTTGTTGGGTTGTTGTGTTTGTGCATCATGTCTCGTCGTCTGTACAAGGAAAGTTCATTGAATTATTTTTCATATTAATTTTTTTTTACTTTGAAAAATATTTTTCCCTTTTCTTATGTTCTGTAGTTTTAAAAAATTGCTTAAGTTGTTGGATTACCACTGTTTTTGGAAAACTACAAGCTAAAAACTGAAGGTTGCATATATGCTACCTTTTATAAAACTCTAATTAATTACTGCACTAATTATTTTAAAAAGGTTATGACACTGAATAATCTTTATTTTAGCTGTAAAAAAACAGAAAAAAATTGAAAATTAAAAAAATTTAAAAAAAATTGATGGTCACGAGAATAAGGGTTAAACTGTGGTAGTTTATTTTAAAACTTTTTTAGATTATGGAACACTTCTTTTTCACATTTTGTCTTCGATCCATACGACTCATTTTCAAATAAAATGCCGTTTACACCACTGTCAATCCGATGCAGTCAGATTGTTCGTGCTCTTAAAGAAATAGCTCGGCTGTTTGGTGCAATAAGGCATATGTTTAAAAGGTCGTTTATATTTTGTTCTTTGAAAAAGTTTGTAAATAAGAGCTGAAATGAAAAAGCATTGTTTTTATATTTTTATTTGCTGAGTTGGATAAGTAGGAATTGAAATTGGTAATTTTAGTCATGCTGAGAGAATGTTTAAAGTTTTAGAATGATAAAACTGCCTCTAAAGTATTAGAAGTTTAATGTTTTTTTAAGCAATTCTATTTTTTTTATTTATAATTGTTTTTAAATTTTCAATATAAATTTTTGTTAGGTTTCATTTTTGGAAAGTTTTATTATATTTTGATTCAATAAAGCTCTTGTTATAGAAATACTCTTTAAAGATAAAAAAGATAAGAATTGAAATAAAGTGATAGTTTTAATTTATACTTCTAATTAAAAGTTTAAATTAATTTACCCAAAAGAGTCTTAGATTGAATAAAAGCATTCTTTTATAACGCTGTTTAAATAAAGAGCATTTTAAAGGATTTAAATATCATTTTTACTAGTAGCGCTTTGTAATGCATTTAGTGCTGTTACTACATACCTTTACTCTGAAGATAACTTTAATAACATAGGTAAATAAGTTAAGGATTTTCCAAAACGTTATTTTTAGTTACGGTAAATACATACATTTTCAACATAGCATACATTTTTAATGCAATAAGAAAGAACCAGATAAAAAAATTTAAAGGAAATAGATTTGTGATTTTTTTTTAATTTAGCTAGTTAAAAATAAGTGCAATGTTTAAGATGAATTCAGAAACTTCTAAAATAAATATTTACTACAGTTTACTTTATAAGAAAAGAACTTTTATCTTTCTGCTGCTGTTAAAATGTTTTAGGTAAACAGAACAGAATTTGTTCACTAAGCAAAAACCGGGGGTACATTGTCATTCGTAAATTCATCAAAATATTTTAACGGTTTATTTGTTAAAAAACGGAGTTGGTTTTTAAATTTTGATTTATCCAATAATTTTATTCATGAAAAACTGGACGAAAGCCAAACTTTTGTGTGCTTTTCACTTTTCTAAGTCTGTTTTTTAACGTTTGAATTAAAGCACATCTTGAAAGTTTTTGGGAGAAAATAGAAATTTTCTCCCAAGCTATTTTGTCCTTTTGTATTCTCTACTAACTTTGGGTTCCGTGTTACTTCATTTACATGTATATTAAAAAAGGTGCTTAGAAAGTTTAACAAAAGAGCTATAAATATAAAATGTATTCGTGTACCTCTACTTTATAAAAAAGCTTAATGCTGAATGGTGTTATTGAAAATATACTTTGTATAAATAGTTAGTTCCCTCTGCGTATAGCGTAAAAACTTTATGTTTATGAAACTGTCAATTAGGTGCAGCTATGATATGGTCAATTGAATGTTGGCATTGGCGGCTTTTGGCGAAGTTAAAAATTTAGCGTAAGGTAGCTATTCCCATCCAGTTGTATGGGTTAGGTTTACTTTGAATCATCGTCGCACTAGAGCTATACAAGAGGGATATTGGCCACGGGCGTCTTTATTTAGAACCACAGTCATGTGACGAGCCAACACCTGATTAGGCACCCAATGCAACTTTTACATCATACGCAGCGTCGGGACTTTGAAAAATATTTAACGTGCACTCCCTGGGGTATTATTCTTTCGACATTTTTGGCTGCATTTGCCAAGGATCGATGGATTTTTCGATCAACCTTCAATTACAATTCAATATTCATAGTAAAGACAACGTCTGTCGGGTCAGCTAGTTTAATAATAAAAAAAATATTATGTTCATAACTATTTGAAAACTGTTGATTAATTTTATATTTAATTTAGTTTTGTGTGTTGTAGTTTAATAGTTGTTATATGTATCACACTTGATAGTTGAATTTGTGTAAAGGTATATGACAATTGAATTTAATTTAATACAAAAACCTAACAATACCATACCATCCCAACCTAACCATACCAACTGCCAATTCTCCAGATTTAACCCAGCCAATACCGTTTTTAAAAATATTTTCTGAATGGGCTTGTTTCACTAGGGATCTGGCAACAGCTCCGCGGTCTTGTTTTCATTTTTCTCGGATTACCTTTGCCTTGGCATTCCAAATTGAGTTTTCTAAGAATGTTTTAGTTGTTATTTTTTTAAAAATTCCAACTTCTTTCAATGCAAGTTTTCCTTGATAAACGATGAAAACAACCAACAGCACAGCAAGAAGTTGTAATTGTAAAAAATAACAACCAAAATAACTTATTCTTAGAAAACTCAATTTCGAATATCAACAAAAGTAATTCGAGAAAAATGAAAACAGGACAGCAGAGCTGTTGCCAGATCCCACGTAAAACAAGCCAATTTTCGTGTCATGTATTAATTGCCGGAATTTAAAAGGGGGAAACGTTAAAATTCCTCTTGGTGCCCGGAAACCGGAAAATGGTTATTGCTCAGTTAAATACGGAGAGTTGGCATGTTGGTTGCTTGAATGGCCCCTTCATGTTCCCGTACCGACTGTGCACTCTTTCGGAGGCAGTGTAATGATCTGGGGTTGTTTCTGTTCGGCTGGATTAGACCCGGCTGCCTTGTGCACCAATTAATATAAGTCTACACAGTATATACCATAGATATCATAGTTAAAGTATTAGATTGGCAGATCACGTGACCTCCAATGCTAACGACGGGACGCGCATGGAGACCAGAGTAAGAGGGCAATGGGGCCAGGGCTGCCACCAGATTTAGGAAAAACACACTACGAAAAAATACCTTTTAATTCTAAACTTACAAAATATGACCATAAAAAATTTTAACTGCATTTTTGAATTTTTTTTAGTGATTTAAAAAAAACGTGATACGCTTTACTAGTATTTGTATGGTATGTTTTTGTAATATTAGAATTAAATGGTATTTTTTCGTAGTGTTTTTCTCCTGAAACTGGTGTCAACACTGGCACTATTGCCCTCTTATTCTGGTCTCCATGCGCTCTGCCAATCTAATACTTTAACTACGATATCTATGGTATCTACGTATCTCAGATGGTCACGTTGTGCCAGTAATTGACTTTTTCCTGAATGCTATTGGTGCATTTCAAGTTGATAACGCCGAAGTACATCAGGCTAACATTGCTAAAGCTTAGCTTAGTGAGCACGATATACCCTTTAAACTTTTAATTTAGCCACCACAAAGTCCAGCCCTCAATCTTACTGAGAATCTGTGGAACGTACTTGGAAAAGAGTTAAGGTTACATGTGTGCTATTCTTCCATCGTCTATTAAGGGACCCTTTGATGGAATTATAAAGCAAAATAAAAATAGATACTCTCCAGAAACTTACTACAACAACGTCACGACGAATGAAAGCAGTTATTCGGGCTAAAGGTGGCCAAACTTAATATTAAGGTCTGCAACTTTTTTTGGACGCGTAGTGTATTATTACCCACATTTTTTAAGCAATTTGGGAACTAAAAACCAAAATCAGATAAAACCGGTTTTTAAGAAGAACCTAAAACTCATTCTCACTTTCCCAGACTTTAATTTAATAAGTGTTAATAATAGTGTCTGGAATACCGAATAAGTACGTTCTACCGTACTGCTGATAACCTGATCCTTGTGGCTTATACATGTTGAATAAAGTAAATGACTTGTCTAAACAGAGTGATCCACTTGGTAGTCAATAGCTTGGTTTTATAAATGAAGGGAATTATCAAAATTAAGCCTTTTAAGTTGATTAATGTTCTATTGTGTTGATTAAAAGGTTTGTTGAATTGAAAATAAATTATAAGAGTTTAAATCCCTTAACGACGATTTTGTGAATACCATTAACACACCCATTTACGAATTAAAACGTTTATTATGATGACTTTTTTAAATTCGTGTTTGGTGTAACAGGTTCTTAAAAAGTTAGAGAAGTATTGATCCCGAATTTCATTAAAAACTCATTTCTTATTCAATATGTCACTGTTGCCACTTCTTCAAACGCACGAAAAACTGTATTTATTTAAAAGGAAAATAAAACTTGAAGGAATATTTATTTTTGTATTATAAATTAGTTTGGAATGACGTCAGAGCATTTATAGCACAATAGAGTTCTTTTGATGGTTTAATATATGTACATTAAAAACACAACAGAGAGGGAAATAGTTATCTTTTCCATGAATAAAATCTTATTATTTTATTAATGTATAAGGACGTTACAATACAAATTATCGATAATTTTGTTCTAAAATTGTAAATCATTGTTCGAAAAAATATAACAGACGATGTTTTGATAAGTTCCCCCCTCCCCCCTATTTTTAGAGTATATAGTTTTTACTAAATTTTTATTCTTCGAATTGAAAATAAAATTAGCAAACGGTAACGAATTTGCATCAGACCAAAAAAAAGTTGCATCAGACATTAATGGCGACTAAAATTTGAAATAAGAACTAAATGTCATGTTTGGCGATATTGTTACTAAGGTTTATTTATCGGGCGTGAAAGTGGTACTAGGTGACAGTTACAATTACAAACCTCTTACATAAATAATTTGCATTTACTTATTCTTCATAATAGCTGACAGATACGACATATGCTTATATCATAAACCCTAACTCTAAAATATTTGTGAATTACACAGCAATACCTATTTTTATGTAACAGAATTCGGTAAAAAATATTTAAATATTTGAATAATCATTGCTGACAATCATAAAAACGTGATTTCCATTCGAAATCCCTCAAACGAATACACGATATTAATTACAGTTTCTGTAATTTGCATCCCTAAAATGAAATACGGTAAAAAAAATAAAAACGGCCGCTTTAAGCCTTTTTAAAATTAAAGTAAACAAAAAATTCAAAAAATAACTTCTCAAAACTACTTAAAACCCACAATATAACTTGTTTCAATACATCATAAATCTTTCTTCACCTAATATCCACGACATTCCACTTAAAAACATTTACCATTAATTTCCCATTTCCCAGAAATGCTCAAAAATATTCATTACTCAAAATGAGAAATTTTTATACCTCCTCGAGTTTTGTTAATTAAAATGCCATAAAATTCTACGAGGGATCCGATTTTTTTATAAAAAAGTTCATACCTTCGCAATGGTTCAGTAATTTTTAAAAGCTTAAAAATCGTAATGAAAAAGTTTTGTAAACTATTTTTTTTTTCAAGGTATGTCAATGTTTCCATTCTTCAAGATTTATTAAGGTATAACGTTAACGTTTTTATTAATGTAGCGGCAATGTTTTTATTTAATAGTCCTAGTATAAATCTCTTTTATGAAGGTTAATAAAAATATTTATTTATATGCTTGGCGAAACTGTCTAGATTTTCCCTTATACTTTTATTTTTAACTGTAATTGTATCATTTTATAAAGTTCTGATATTTTGAAAAAAACTTTTTTAAAAGCTTATATTAATTTCTCAAATGAATTGAAATTATTCGATGCTAAAAATTTCTGGTTATAAAGATTTAATATCGATATTCATTGACCCATTATCGATAAATTTTCGAATACTTTTGACACCGCCATTACTGAATAAAAACTAAGTTTTTAAAATTCATTTTTAGTGTATGATAATTTGTCCTACATAAATTGTTTATGCAGAAATCTCATTTTCACGTGAGGTTACGTTGGGTGCCAACTCAGTTATCGGCTTCGCCAATCATGTTTTAAAAACTTAAAATTGTTTTGATACGATTTTTTTTGAAGATATTCCTGTTTCTAAAGAGAGATTCACGTTCCATATTACCGTAGATATCATAGTTAAAGTATTAGATTGGCATATCACGTGACCTCAATGCAACGACGGAGCGCAAGGAGACCAGAATAAGAAGGCAATGGCCAGGTTGCACCAGTTTAGGAGAAACACTACGAAAAATACCATTTAGTTCTGAAAATACAAATACATACTATAAAAATACTAGAAAAGCGTATCACGTTTTTTTTTTTAAGTCACTAAAAAGATTCCAAAATGCAGCTAAAATTTTTATGGTCTTGTTTTGTAATTTTAGAATTAAATGGAATTTTTTCGTAGTGTTTTTCTCCTAAAAGTGGTGGCAACACTGGCCCCATTGCCCTCTTATTCTGGTCTCCATGCGCGTCCCGTCGTTAGCATTGGAGGTCACGTGATCTGCCAATCTAATACTTTAACTATGATATCTATGCATATTACTTAAAGCAATGACAAATTCAAAACGGCGAGTAAAACGTGCATAGGCATATTTATTATGTACGCATTTAGTATTGTACGCATTTGAGCTTACTAGATTATTCAGGCACACACATACAGTACAGGCACACGCAGGCTTTCACATAGCGAAAGAGTAAGAGTCGCATCAAGCGCTTGGCTGGTGATCCCAGTCGATTTAGGCGTTCGCCTTGCATGCGGAAGGTCTCAGGTTCGGGTCCGGTCATCGCCGAAATAACTGCCGACTTATAAATGGCCCGTGTAGCCAAAAAATTGTCCGACGAATAATACCCCGTGTGTAGGGAGTGCACTGTTAATGTGCTTCAAACTCCCAATGCTGCTTACGATTTCCGTTGGGTGCCTACTCAGTTGTGGCTCGTCAATTGACTGTGGTTCTAAACTATGACACTCGTCACCAACAGCCCTCGTGTAGCTCTATTGTAACGATAATTAATAGGGTATTTGACTAAAAAAATTTATTGGCTTAAAATATTCTTATACCAAAAATATTAGGCCCGTATTTTTTCTTTTTTTTCAAATACCCTATAAAAAGGGAGAAAAATGAATTTTAAAATTAGGACGAAAAATTACGCCCGAAAACGCTTTGTGGTATCTATGACGTCACTAGTAACTATAAACAAACTTTGAAACACCATTTTGGAATCTACTTTAAGCAAACTTGAATTATCCGCTTCTGTAAAACATCCTTCCATTATCTATATAATTCTTATTTCAATAGTAAATTAGATTAAATGCAGTTTAATTGCAAGCAAAAAAACATCACACCGGTTTGTTTATATATACTAGTGACGTCAGCCAAGTCGACGTGTTTGTGATCACGTGACGTACCGATGAATAAAAGCCATTTTAAAATGATTTTTTATGAATTATTTAAAGATTAATTTTGCCAAAAATATATACGTTTGTTATTTTTGGGTTTAAAATATAATTAATTTAATATTGGAAGGTATTCTAGCGATATAGTCAAGTTCCCTATTCCCGCATTTGACCTTACTAGAACATTCAGACACGTCACCCAATACTTTTTCCATCGAAAGAGAGTAGGAGTTTCGTTGAGTACTTCAAGTGACTGATTAGCTCGAAATATTGCCTGCAGGAATCCAATCGCAGCTCTTTGGTACCATGATTAGTCGTACTTGGTTGAGTCTAATGTGGCTGCACGAATGACAAATCGGGTAACATTTCTCATTAATGTGACGTAAGAAAGAAATAGAACTAGTCTTGTTAGCTGTTTTTTTTGCACGTACTGTTTGGTATTTATGAAGAGACGAATATATGTGTAATATTTAAGTACAGTAGAACTCCAATTATCCGAAGCGTTGCTGATTATCCGAATTTCAGAAAAAAATTCGTTCTGGCCATCTCCTTCTGTTTGTCTTTGTTGGATGTCATGCCCAGTAATTTTTTTGAACCGATCGAAAAAAAAATACTAGACGTGATATCCACACAGACGAACAACAACAAATAGGCCGAGTTGAAAAGTGTATATGTAGCAAAAAAAATTTGTGAAACGAAGATTCAAACATAAGTTTAAATCATAGACATAAATAGAATGGACTGCTCATTGCTCTGTCAAGCAGCTTCTAAAAGCGTACCAATCATGAAAATCGCCAAGAAGAGAAAGGTTGCAACATATGGCAACTTATCGCTACTGTTTCGTTAGATCTATGCCAATTGTCGCCAGACCTGAAAATCAAGTAAATCTAGCCTGGTAAACCGCAATGGTGACTCACATCAATGTCCAAGTCACGTGGGTTTGCTGTTGTGTTCAATTAGAAATATTTGCTTCCATTCCTTTTATCTCCGTTAGATGCCTAATTTTTGTGCAGTTTATAAAATGTAAACATAAATTAAAAAAGATCTGTGATACTTTACAGGTAAGATTGTTTAGATAGGTATATTTATAGTAATTTATTCCTAAAAGCCTATACTTTGATTAGAGTAAATTATTCTATAAGCTCTTTTTAAGGTCAGGGATTATTTTCTTGATAAAAATATTCTGTAAAAATTCGAATTAGCCTTCTGCGCCACATGCATTGATCAGATCCACGATAATATAACTATAAAAAAATAATGTTTAGTTTTTTTTTATTAAAGCAGCTGCTATAAGTTGCCAAAAATAGCAATCTTTTTCATCGAAATAGCAATTCATCTTTGTTCCTTTCCCAACTTATTTTTCATACCACTAGATTGTCGGCCTCATATGTTCAAGTCGTTGTGAAAAAACTCGCCAACTGGTCGTGATCACGTGCTGGGGTAAATCGTACCCCAGCACGTGACCCATGAGGGGATCGCTTTAGGTTTGCTAATGCGCAGTCCATTCTATTATATGTCTCTGGTTTAAATAAATAAACACTTTAACAAAAAGCTATAACACAAACTTCCAAAGCAGCACCTTCCTCTTTGGTTTTGGTTGTGTCGATGACGACCGAAACTAGAACTACATGATATCACAACCCAACAATACATTGAGTAATTGATTCAAATATAGCGTTTTTCCAATTAACTCTAATCATCCGAATTCCTGATTATCCGAATGTGGTTAGGTCCCAATTAATTCGCATAATTGGAGTTCTACTGTATGTGTAATATTTATAATCATCTTTATTATATTTGGTTGAAAAATTCACTGCTCAAAACAATTAGGGGAGCATTTTTCGTACTTTAGTAAACCCTTTCAGTTCCAACGTTTTATTTTTTATTCTACAAATATAAAATTTGTGAAATAGATTCATTAGGCATCCAGAATGAAATGGTAAAAAACAGGGGGAAAAATCCTAATTTTTTAACTAAAATTTACGGGGGGGGAAATTAAGGAAGCATAACTTTTGAATAAATTATAACAATAAATTTTTCAAAACTTTATTTGTTAAAAAAGTTAAAATCAGTTTTTAAACATCTAAGAACGTAAACGTGAAGAATTTAGGGTCAATTTATTTCATAAAATTTTTTGGGAGAGAATTTTATTTTACCATGTTTTTCATATTTTCATTTAATTAAAACAAACAATATTTAATTCTTCAAAAGACATGATTCTTCCTTCTAGCGATAAATAAGTGCGATCTCAACTTAGTGAGAAAAAAAATCGCAAGCTGATGACTCCAAATGGAATCATTTTGGGTGAAAGGGTTTGAACCATGCATTCCCCTAATTCTTTTGAGCAGTGTATATTTGTTGCAACTAGATATATAAATAAGAATCGTGATAATTTAACAGTTAATGCAAATACACATAATTCAAATAGTTGTTGTGTATAGTTAAAAAAATTGCACTTAGAATATTAGAAGATTTAAAAGTTTGATTAAATCAGGCCTTTCTACATTTGAAATTTTCAAAGTGCGTTAACATAAAATGCACCAGCTTGATTACAGAACCAATACGAAATACATTTTAGCGGTAAAAGTAAATTATATTACATGTTAATGTGCATTCATTAACTTTTTCTACCGATGTCAAATAACAGAACTATAAATTATACTCGCGGGGAATATCAACCACTTTGCGGCATGATATTTGAGAAGATTAATAGAAAGAACAACTTTAATTCAGGGTTAAAATTATTTATAATTAAATTCTTCTCTAGCAGATTTTTTTTTAAAGAAGTGAAATTAGTCGTGCTTAGACTGAAATGGTGCAATATCAACATAAACTGTTAGCAATTACCAAAAATCCTTTAATTACAATAAATACTTTTAAATACTGATTAATACACACGACAAAGTGAACTTAAACTATTATGTATTATAAGAAAGGCCCGTGGCGCAGTGGTAATGCTTTGCATTGCCGTGCCACTAGTTCGGGGTTCGAACCCCGGATTGGGCAAGGTTCACTCAACCTTTCAATCTTTAGTTGGGTCGACAAAATGAGGACCAAGCATGCTTGGGAACTGATCCCTGGGGTTCCCGCGTGAGGTTGACCTGGGCTGTTGCGCCGAGGAGTTTTTATTATAAGAAAAACGCAATGGGATTGTTTCACGTCGTGGGTGGTAACAGCTCCGAGATCTTATTTTCATTTTTCTGGAATTAATTTTGTTTTGGTATTCGAAAGTGAATTTTTCCCGAATATTTTAGTTATTATTTTTTTTTTAATTACATCTTCTTGCTGTGCTTGTTCAAATCCTTTATTAAAGAATGCTTGAATGGAAAGAAAAATTTCGTTCCATCTATTTCCACATCCTTATCCTAGATAAAAACAAATTGCATGTTGTAAAGACCTCAGAAGTAGACGAAAAGTACGTTCATTTGGAGAATAAAACCGAAACTACCAATGAAATTGCGGTACGGAGAAAAATGAAAACAAGAGCGTTACATCATCTGAAACATATCCAGTCAATTTTAAATAACCACCACTATTACAAAACTCATAAAAGAATCAAAAACTTATATTTCCCAACAAAATGTATCATAAATCCAGTACACCCATTAAAAATCCATGAAACTATTTCCCCTAAAAATATTCCCTTTCACGGTTCAAATGTCAGGCCGCACAACTTCGGTGGCTTGTTACCTAGGCAACTAAAGTACCTGTTCCCACAAGCAATTGGTCATCGGGTCATCTTTGACCACCAAATCGTGACTAAGTACGTCGCTACACGCAATTAGGGTTATTGAGGTAGTACGTGGTAGGTGTGGGATTCGACACGTCTATTTCATGGATGTGACGAAATGAATTAAAAGGTTAGGTTAGGTTTGACTTATCGTCGCACTAGAGCTACACGAGGGCTATTGGCGACGGGCGTCGTATTTTAGAACCATAGTCAAGTGACGAGCCGACACCTGAATAGGCACCCAACGCAACCGTTAAGGGCGACATCGTACGCAGCGTTAGGACTTTGAAGGATATTTAACGTGCACTCCCTTACACGGGGTATTATTCGTCGGACATTTTGGCTGCACGGGCCCGTTTATAGGTCGGCAGTTATTTTGGCGATGCCCGGACCCGAACCTGGGACTTTCCGCATGCTAGGCGAATGCCTAACCGACTGGGCTCCTCAGCCCCCGAATTAAAAGGATTTAGGAGCGATTGAGTGTATGACGTAATGGGAATGTACAGGGTGGCCCAGCGGGTAGTGTTTGAAACAAATGAAAAAATAAAAACAAATAAGAGACATGAGAAGAATTTAATGACGTTTATTGAATGGACATATTGGGCAATTTGTGATAAAGATGTTCGAAGTGCCCGCCATCTTTAACAAGGACAGCAAGGCGGTTCTCGAATACAACCATACTCCTTACAAATGCCTTTCTTATTCCTCCATACTCCTTTTGTTTGACCAATTCTTTTTGTGGGAAGCTTTTTTAAGCTTTTGTGAGAAGTTCCACAAAAAGAATTGGCCAAATAAAAGGAGTATGGCAGGAGTATGGAGGAAGGAGGAAGGTATGGGTAAGGAGTATCTAGTATGGTTGGATTCGAGAACCGCCCAACTGCTGTTCTTGTTAAAGATGGCGGGCACTTCGAACCTCTTTATCATAAATTGCCCAATATGTCCATTCAATAAACGTCATTAAATTCTTCTCATGTCTCTTATTTGTTTTTATTTTTTTATTTGTTTCAAACACTACCCGCTGGGCCACCCTGTAAAACTTTTCACTACATTTGCCTTTCCAAAGTATTGGAAAAACACACCGTTGATAGATCATTTGATTATTATTCAAATTAATTAGTGTTCAAATATGAAAAATATAAATTAAAATGATGTTAAGAATAAGTTTGATTTCAATTTAGGTTAAGCAATGGACAAATCCATTGAGGTAGTACGTGTAGGTGTGGGATTCGACACGTCTATTTCATGGATGTGACGAAATAAATTAAAAGGATTTAAGGGCGATAGAGTGTATGATGCAATAGACATGTAAAACTTTTCACTACATTTGAATTTCCAATGTATTGGAAAAGCACACCGTTGATAGATCATTTGATTATTTTTTCAAATTTATTAGTGTTCAAATAGGAAAAATAAACCCACAATAATATCCGGGAATGGAGACTGGCGGAATTACGTCACTTGAAACATGTCAATTATTTTTCAAATAATGAAATTAGTTTCTAATGGCAACAGAATAAAATAAACATTTTCAAATTTAAATGTTTTCGTTAAAAAGTTTTATTTAATTTTTTCAGCCGATGGCATCAGGAAAGTAAAAAATGATCGGATTTGAGCCAAAGTGGTGTAGTTTTTTCAGAAAATTCGAATAAAAACGTTCGAAAACGATAGAAGGAATGGTCTAATTCGAAAAATTCTTAGCCTATGTTTGTTCCGGAGATAAGATGAATTTTTGTGCCAAATTTCGTGACGATCTGTTGTGTGGTTCTTTAGATCTCGTGTCTTATACAGACAAACGGAAGTTGCCTCTTATGTATATAGATATAAATTAAAATGATTTTAAGAATAAGTGTTGCTTTTATTTTAGGTTAAGCAATGGTCAAATCCTTGCATCCGTTCCAGCGACATTTAACACGTTTTTAAAATGGCGCCAACAAATAAATTTCACATGCTTTTCATTCTTAAATAAGTATCCATATACAAACTAATACAAACTTTATATTTACCAAACACTAACGGAAATTTAGTTCAAAAAATAATAGAACTACAAAATTGCAAACTTTATCTCCGTGTGAAATTGCCGCATAAAGGCTACATAATTTTTCTTGCAATTGCAACTGAAATTAGCAATCGATAAGTTATTTATGCAACAAGTGTGAAAAGTAACACTTTTTAAAACTAGTGGATTTTATTGCACGAGCGAGTAAAATAATGACACGTGTTTTAAAAGTGTTACTTTTCACACGTGTTTCACACACTATTTTTTATAATTACGTGAAAAAAACAAATATCATTGGTTCAAAAATAATTCCCGTGCTAATTTTTGTACGTAAAGAAGATCGGCATCGATAAATCTCTGGAACTACAAAAGTCAAACATTTTTTAGTTTAAAGTCAAACATTTGAACATGGATACTGATTCAAAAATAAAAATAATAATAACATTCACGCGCATAATATTTATAAATAAAGCAGATCAATAAATTTCTTTATTTTATGAATATTATGAAATAGAAATTTTACTTGAAATGTTGGCATCTTATGAAAAGAGTGAAAAAAGTACTTTTTTTCACTGCTTTTGGGTGAAAAAAAGTAATTTTTTATCACTGTTTCTAAAAAGTATAACTTCGCACGCGTCTGATATTAAAATTATAGTGTAAAAATCGGATTTTTTTCACGCAATTATAAAAAGAATATTAGTTGATTTGCTACAGAAATTTCAGGAAAATCGCAATTTTTTCTTCTAAAAGTTTAAATTGCGTTAATTAGGTTGTTTTAGTTAATTTAAATTGCGTTAATTAGGTTGTTTTAGTTAGTTTAAATTGCGTTAATTAGGTTGTTTTAGTTAGTTTAAATTGCGTTAATTAGGTTGTTTTAGTTAGTTTAAATTGCGTTAATTAGGTTGTTTTAGTTAGTTTAAATTGCGTTAATTAGGTTGTTTTAGTTAGTTTAAATTGCGTTAATTAGGTTGTTTTAGTTAGTTTAAATTGCGTTAATTAGGTTGTTTTAGTTAGTTTAAATTGCGTTAATTAGGTTGTTTTAGTTAGTTTAAATTGCGTTAATTAGGTTGTTTTAGTTATTTAAATTGCGTTAATTAGGTTGTTTTAGTTAGTTTAAATTGCGTTTAAAAAAGTTGAATAAGTTAATACTGTGTTAAATGATTTTTTTTCGACGGTGTATAAACCTTGTATTTGATGGTGACAGTTATTTTTGAAAATCTTCTTATATTTCCTATAAGAATTTCATTGAGCTTTAGAGAACTTCGTGTTTAATATCACGTGATGTCATTCTCTCGTCATATAAGTCACACACAGAATACGCAACGTATTATTAAAAATTCAAAATTTAAATAAAATGTCACGCTGCTGATTAGAACAAACATTTAGGCCGTGTTTATTAAACTCTACCTTTTTATATACAAGTAAAACTACCAATGTGTAGCATTTTTTGCATTTCATTCGTTTTCATTTCCCATTGGAAGTGCCATCTCATTATCACCTACGTTATGCGTCCCAATTGTAATCCCATCCTACGTTGCAATCGTAATCTCTTCCAAATGCCGAAACCTGTTTAGCATTTAAAATGAGCAACCCCAACCCACGTATGAAAGACAGCGACGAACTTATCCATTGTCTCTCAAACTCAATTACAGACTCTCAGGATCAGGTATCTGATTTTGCATGGGATTTTCGGTGCCAATAAATTCTCGATTTCAATTACATTTCCTATTTGCAGCCGTGCGAATGTAACACCAATGGGCAACTACACCTAGAGATGAGAAATAATATAATGGATTGGTTAATTTGAATTGTTCTTTTCTATAAAAAAAATGGAATTTGCGAGTCGAACTGAATTTTGAATGTTTTGTTTTAGCAATTTTTTGATGATGTTATATGAGTGATTGGTTTTATAAATGCCAGTCTTTGGAAATTTGTGATTTCATTCAAACGTTTTATTAGCGTATTTTTATAACAACGTGCAAAAAAGTTCACTTTTTTATATCATATTCATTCATAAATCGTTGCGAAAATGACACTTTACGTGCTTACGTCACAGACAGTGCCGAAAGTAGTACTTTCGGCACTAGTGCGGTAAAGTAAATAAGAGTATCTGATTGGTAGAAAAACTAAATGAGGTCATGAATATCTCCATGGAAACTAAATGTCATGAAACTCACTTATTTCTATTGGTTCATTACTTTTGCATTTTCTAATATCTCCATGGAAACTACAAGTACTACAAAAATACTATTTTGATTAAAAATAGAAAATTATTTTACCACTTTTCTTTTATTACTTTACATTTTCGAATATCGCCATGGAAACTAAATGATGTCATGAAAATCACTCATTGGAAGAAATACTTTTTTGCACATTATTATAAAAAATATTGTAAGCAAGCATGTGCCAAATATTACTTTATTAAGCTCTTGTCATTATTTTTCGCTTAATTAAAAGCCACTCGCTTAATAAAGTATTATTTTCGGCACTAGTTGCTTAAATAACTATTTTTAAAGGCCTAGAAGGGCCTTCTTTTTATTAAGGTAGCTATTCTACTACCAGACCCCTTTTTACCTGATAGTGAAATTATTTCAAGCGAACATCTAAACGGAAATTACAAATGCTAAAATAAAAATCCTAAGCAATAGACCCAGCATAGTTAAGCCAAATTTCTCTAATTATCACCCGTTTGGGCGGCTTCATTTTTATCAAACACTACAACAGAAGGTGAATATAGAAACCTAAATCGTAACGTTGGTTTGGTCGTTCAAAATTCAAATCCCACTACAACTATGATTGCTTTGTACGAAAACTATAATTGTATTTCCATTTTTTTAAAAAATTCTTCTAAAATAAAAAGTTTAGTTCAGTTTTGAATTATCGTCGCACTAGAGCTACACGAGGGCTATTGGCGCCTGGCATCGTGTTTTAGAACCACAGTAGAGCCGCGGTAGCTCAGTCGTGTGAAGCGTCGTGCTCGCATCGGAAGGGTTTTGGGTTCTGTCCTCGGCGGTGCACGCAATTCTGATGGTTGCTGGGTCGGCGCTTGTATTCGACTAAAGACCGCCGTGTTGCTAATGGTGGCTGGGGCACGTTAAATATGTCGTGGTCACAAAGTCCTCCATGTTCCCATACCAAATTAATACCTCTGGGGGTAACAGATCAGGGGGTTAACGGCCTTTGATCTGGATCAAAATTCCGATATGTGAGTGATAATGGATGTGTGAAAGGGACCTTCCTGTAAAACGGATGTGTCATGCTGCGAGCAAAAGTCGGACTCCCTCCCTTGTGGCGCTCAATAAAAACGGAAGCCGCCCCACTTCGCCTTAAAATCGGGTAGTTTTCTACTCCGGGCTCGGTTTCCGAGTGGTATTAGAAACAACAAACAACAGAACCACAGTCAAGTGACGAGCCGACACCTGAGTAGGCACCCAACGCAACTTTTAAGGGTCTAAAATAAAAATAAAAATTACAAAAGGAAAGTAGTAATCTTAAAATGGCTGGAGTAGTTAATGGTTAGTGGAACAATCGTTAGTAGGAATACATTTATACGTTAGCTGTAGACCACACTTGTTTCACTGTGGAAAATAAATTACTTTTTTTAAAATCAAAACAACTGAAAAAAAGTTGGTTATTGACATAGTGTTGATTTCCGTCCCTCTGTCTATAACCCCTTTTCTTTAACCATTTGATTTTCAAAATTCTTGTTTTGTTTGAAAAATATGACATCAAAGACCTATAAGTTTTAAAGCAAAATGAAAGTAAGTTAATTAGGTTCTTTCATACCTTGGTATCTAAAATAATAAAAGAAAGAGTCCGTCTGTCTGTTTGTCTGGGGATCGTGAAAGACCTACTTACACTGCCCAGAAAAATTTGAAATTTTTAATATAGATTCCCTTCAATACCTACGTGTGCATCTGAGGCTTAATTTTTAGTATTTGATAATTATTTTTTTATTAATAATAATAATATTTTCAAAAAAACATCATCCACCTAAGAGTGAGGGAACAGGGCTTGAAAACACATGGTCTGGGCCAAAACAGAGGCTTGACGTCATAAGTCAATAAACGTGAAAATTCAGTAAGACAGCCGTTAAATAATTACTAAATAAATGTATCGTACTTTTTAACAAAAAAAAAATATTTTGTTTTTTCTTAGCTCTATTTTCATTATTTAAATTCTGCAATATGTAAATCTGAAAATCTTCTTATCTTGGCTCCAAACAGAAGGAGTGCAAGCATTGTGTATCCGGAAGTTCTTCTACATTAACGTTCGAATCTTTTTGAGGATGGCAACCACTGTTTTAGGTAAATCTTAGGTAATCAATCTTACTGAAGCAGAGAACCCTATTCCAATATTCTTTAGGACAAAGGGGCTGGGGATCCCAGTCGGTTAGGCATTCGCCTAGCATGCGGAAGGTCCCAGGTTTGGGTCCGGGCATCGCCAAAATAACTGCCGACCTATAAACGGCCCGTGCAGCCCCAATGTCCAACGAATAATGCCCCGTGTGGAGGGAGTGCACGTTAAATATCCTTCAAAGTCCAAACGCTGCGTACGATGTCGCCCTTAACGGTTGCGTTGGGTGCCTACTCAGGTGTTGGCTCGTCACTTGACTGTGGTTCTGAAATACGACGCCCGTCGCCAATAGCCCTCGTGAAGCTCTAGTGCGACGATAATTCAAACTAAACTAAGCTTTAAGACACATTTTTTTTTAAGTTAACGGGTTCCCAGCAAGGCGTTACCATACTGCTAGTTCATGTAAAAGCAATAACATAAACAACTGTTCTCCTAAACACATCTTTGTTTCATATATTCTGTCCGGCCCTCAAGGCACATCCATCAGTCCCATTAGAGAGGGACTCTGCTAGAGTGTAATTCTGCATTTTCAGCCGTTTCTGCAATCAGATGAGTGTGTAACTTGTGGCACATCTATTCATGAAATGGTGAGATTTCTACCATTGATACGTTGAACAGAATTTAGTTGCACACATTTTAAAGTTTCGATACCAGTGGGATAATTAGGCCTTCAATTTAATTTTGGCTTTAAATTCATCGAGTTAGGTTACAACTCACAACTGAAGAGCTTAGTGGAAGAACGTGCTAAGTGGCATTACTGAAAAAATTGAGATTTTTATGTCAAGGAACATATTACTAACTTCTTTAACGATAAAAAGTTTCCTCTTTTTCGTAAACTTTAAGTTTAATGTATTTTTTACGGTTTTTAAGTGCCGTTTTCAACAGATCTAGTGCAAACTAAAAACTTCAACGGTCATTTTCTCGCTTTCATCTTTTTGTTACTTAGCACGTTCTTCCACTAAGCTCTTCAACTGTGTTTTGACACTTTTACTGTCATATTGTATTTGATTTATGAAATTTAATTATTACTTATAGTGTTTGCTATTGAAGAAATCATATAGGACAAGTTAAAATTAAGTTCCTTAATCTCATGATTAACAGCATTACAAACGTGACACGCGTTGCCATGAAAAAATTCATAAATGAGTCATTTGACATATAATGGTGTTTGAATTCAGCTCGACTGCATTAGAAATTGTTTTATTTAAATTTAATATTTGAGGCAAAATAATATTTAATTAATTGTGAGGTATTCATAAATTTGTAAACAAACCAATTAGAACTTTTAGCTACACCTTCTAGGTCATTTTGAATGCATTTTTCATTGTATGTTGTACTCTAAGTAATCTAGAGTTTGAGAAGATTAAGAGGGACTGTCAGTCCCATAGAGATAATGCATTAGTTTTGAAATCACAATTTTTGCAAAAGAATAGCTTTGCCATGTTATCCCATTTTCACCAGATATGGGAATCATCATAACATCAATTTAAAACAAAATTGAATAGAAAATAACATCCGGTTATTTAATTATTAATTGATAAAGTTTTAAAACAGTGTCGCCATCTGCTGTAATTTTTGGCATTTTAAAACTTCACAAAAAACTAGATAACTTTTTCGTTTCAAAATTTGTTTCATTTCGATGTTATGTTGATTCTCATACCTGGGAAAAAAGGCCTAACATGGCAGAGCAATACTTTTGCGGAAGTTGTTATTAGAAAACTAATGCATTAGCTCTATGGGACTGACAATCCCTCTTTAAAAAAAAAAAAAAAAAAAAAAAAAAAAGTTAGATCTCGTGACGCAAACGGTTTATTAATTAAAAATATAGATGTTGGTGAGAATTCGAGCTTTGATAAAAAATACACCACTTTCGCTCAAATCCGATAATTTTTTCTCCTTCCTGATGCCATCGGCTGAAAAAATTAAATAAAACTTTTAACGAAAACGTTTAAAATTCAAAATGTTTATTTTATTCTTTGGCATTACCTTCAGAAACTAAATTCATTATTTGAAAAATAATTAACATGTTTCAAGTGACGTAATTCCGCCAGTCTTCATTCCCGGATTTTATTGTGGGTTTATTTGATGATTTTTTCATTGATTTTTCTGTTGACTGCATGTATGCATATTTAAGCAATAAATGTATAGTTAAGCTATTACTGAACTATGATGGTTAATAAAGTCCATCGCACTAGAGCTGCATATTAGTGTTTTATGTCTTTATTTTTTTGCCAAATATGTTGCCAAACTCGCTAAATTATTAACTAAAACTCGCCAAATGGGCAATTTCTTTTATAAATAATTTATAAGCTGGTCGGTTGTTCAAATGTCATTGTGTTAGAGCTGTTTATGGGTGTGTTTGTAGCTATATCTATTTTCTCGCCAAATTATTACCCAAAACGCGCCAAACGAGCTAAAACGTTTTATGTATTTATGAGGGAATTGTGATGACATTTATGAGTGCATTTTATAGCGTATTTTTAATTTTGGAATTTTAAGGCAATGAAACGGGATTTTATAATTTTTATGGAGCGGAAACAATAACAAGTTTATGATCCTATAGCAGGTTATATGGTACACATATTTGGAATCTATTTGATATTTTTTTTATTCCGTGCGAAGAACGGGTATAAATTTGCTAGTTTAAAATATAGATGTTAGTGAGAACTCTAGCTTTGTAGAAGAGTTAACTGAGTTATTGTAGTTTTTAGAAAATAATAGGTTTCGTAAAAGTGAAATTCTCCAATGGTCAAATGTTTAACCAAAATCGAGGCTGAAGAGAAGTTGAAGCGATTACTTAAACTCCCAGGAATGTGCAGCGATTAAAGATTTCATGTTTTTAAAGCCTGAGTTTAAGTGTTCGAATCGTTTGTCTTATTTATGCAAGGCCGTTTTGGCAAGGAATGTTGTAAATGTCCAATTAATGAAAAGAATCAATAGGGTGTTTCAGAATGGAAAACTTTAATTTGTTGGCAAGAGAGAAAATGACTTAATTCATTGAAAACGTAAATTTTTACTTTAAGAATTGCAATAGTTATTTATGCAACAAGTGTGAAAAGTAACACTTTTTAAAACTAGTGGATTTTATTTCACGAGCCGAGGTACAGAGCGAGTTGAAATAATGACAACGTGTTTTAAAAAGTTTACTTTTCACACGTGTTTTCATACACTATTTTTTATAATTACGTGAAAAAAAATCAAATCTCATTGGTTCAAAAATAATTCACGTGCTAATTTTTTATAGAATACGCAATAAATGCTCAAAGGCTACATATTTCTGTGACTAAAAATTATATTTAGAATGTAAAGTAACACTTTTAAACTGATTTATGAACATACGGCATAATAATAAGGTACAATAATACATTTTTTTATAATTTTATATGGTTAAAATAAATTCGTGCTAATTTGACTGATGTATAAACTGAATAAAAAGTAAATTTTAGTTTAACAATTTGAAATATACTGTTCAAAAATAAAAATAATATAACATTCACGCGCATAATATTTAAAATAAGCAGATCAATAAATTTCTGGATTTTATGAATATTATGAAATAGAAATTTACTGAATGTTGGCATCTTATGTAAAGAGTGAAAAAAGTACTTTTTCACTGCTTTTGGTGAAAAGATTTTTTATACTGTTTCTAAAAGTATAATTTTCGCACGCGTCTGATATTAAAATTATATTGTAAAAATCGGATTTTTTTCACGCAATTATAGAAAAATAATTTAAGGTTTGCTTTACTAACTATTCTTATACCATACAATTTTTATAAAACTGAAAAAATATTTTTGGACGAGTTACAAAAAAATATGATAATCAGACAGTTATATTCTTAAATCCTATGCACATTTGCAGTTTTTATCAATCTTAAACATAAAAACTCATTAAATTGGGCATAAAGAGCAAAATGCACCTGTGCTTAATGGAACTATTGTTTGAAAATTTGAACTGTTTAACGAAAACAGCAAAAAATATATCGATAGAAAATAAACTATCCGAATGCAGAACTGAAGAAAATTTTATTAAAATAACTTTCGTTATCTAAGACTATTGAATTTTTTTAAAAGCTGCTGAAGTATATAGAAATCACCGATTGCATAATACCAGTTCAAAAGACATCCTGATCCATTTCAAATATCTTTTAAACATCGAAATGGGAATTTACTGCGCATATAAAAAGCCTTAAATAAAGCAATAACAAATAGCTTGGGGAAATAATCACATATTATTTACTAATCACCATAACAATATAAAATCATAATACCAAGAGCGCTTTTTAAATGGCCCTAGCGTTTGCATAATGTTTTCAGTGAACCACAGACATTGTTAGAAGGAAGATACTTTTAATTAAAATTTTACGACAGTTCTTATGACTTTTGAGGAAGCGGCCGGCCATTTTCTAAAATTGCTTTTCCACTTACATTTTGGATTCTGACTTCTCCATGAAGGTTATAATAAAATGCATATGCCCGGCGTGAAATGAGTTGAAGACATCTGGAAGAGAGGATACGCCCAAACAGACCACTGAACGCTCTATTATGACTTGATTTAGGTGCACTGCGAACAATGGTATTTTAAAAACTCGCTTAATGATATTATAATGCGAAATTTATAATTTTAACCTTCAAGAATCGGTTGTTAAACTAGAATAACAGGTAAAAAGGCGACAGACACAACATTAATATTCTATATTAAACATTTACACGCCAAATTTGGCTAGTTTCATTTATTTTATTTCGAAAATTCAATAATTATTACTTATCGTTTGCAAAAATTATATTATATATTTCAAAGAATAAATATGTAATATTCCTCGCTTTTAAATAGAATGAAAATATTTCATATCAACGTACAAAGAATCTCGAAGTGAAATATATTTGACGTCATTTCAGACTGATCGATGTCGCACAAATAAATTTATTTTAATTTGTTTCTGCATTGCTTGTGACCTGTTATCATCTCATCCATACCTCCATAGACTTCACTGCCGAGGTTCACAAAGGATAAAGCATATTTAATTAAATTTAAGGTCTTAAGTTATGGGTTCTATAACGTTTGCCTCACAAAAGGAAGGTTTATTGTTGTAGGGAAAGTAAGTTTATAAATCGGAATTTAAAATCTATTGTTATGTCGTGTAAATGAGCATGTTTGGTAATGTATTGGAATGCAAATTGGTTTAAATTTGGGATTCAGAACCCATATGTATGCAATAATTGTTTTTTTTAATCATTTATTATTTTTGAATTCATTTCAGCAAGCATTCTGTTATATGAGGTTCAAGTTCAAAATTCATTCACCATAGATTGTTAATTTAAACTAAAATACTCCTATGTGTTTATATGCTTTTCTGTCGAAAACCAGTTATAATATGGTACTATACATGGCTATATAATAATTCATGAATGCACGAAGTTTTTAAAACCAATATTTTATTATCACACACAATCTGTTTGTACATCCTTTCTGATTCAAGATCTGCCCTGCAGGCCATTCAGAAGGGCAAGTGCCAAATCAGCCATGAAATAATCCTATCCATCACAAGTCATCGCAGCAGAAACCTGCACGTTACAGTGGATACCAGCTCATGTTAACATCCTTGGAAATGAAAAAGCCGATGAGCTTGCCAAAGAATCAAGAGCTTGCCCCAATCATCTAACCTCATAACTCTCGTGACGCCAATGCAGTTGCCAGCCGTAGACTTATCAAAATAATTTTAAATATTCCATCCTGCTCTAAATTGTAACCGTACAATATCTTCATAATAGCCAGACTACGAACAAAACATTTAATAAGAATGAAAATCTCAACGGAAGGAAAAGAAGCTTCTCCACACACTGCCCAAACTGTCCTGGTGTCCACTGTCCCCGCAGCATATCTTGGCTGCCCAGCAATTCAAGCCAGGCTCTTCAGGATTGGCTTTGAAAACCCAGAAATTTTAATTCTCTCCGAAGATGCAGAAGAAATAGCGAAAGCTGTCTACGACAGCTTCGGATCTATCTAGTTTTTGCACACATCATGGACACGACAACAACAATCTGTTTGTTTGTAATGAAATTTTTTTGTAAAATAACGTTATTGGTTATTTATGTAATGTTAATTTTTTTTATCCCCACATATACAAATAAAAACATACATGATTTATAAGTTCTTGAGAAATTTCACAGAATGCGCTAGTTCCTATGAGGCGCGCGTGCTAAAGAATAAGTGCCGATCTGTAAACGGTCATTGCAGCAAAAAAAGTCCGAAAAATAATATCCAGTGTAGAAAGAGTGCACGTTAAATATGCTTCCAAGTCCAGACGCTGAGTACGACGTCGCTTCTAAAGTTTAGGATGGGTTCCTACTTCGGTGTTGGCCTGTCACTTGACATGTGTTTCTAAATTGCGACGCCTGTCATCAATAGCCCTTGTGTAGCTCTAGTGCGACAATAATTGAACATTACACAAGTATCTTTAGTGCGATGTCAGTCTAATCAGCATTTACACTCTTATATATGACTAGAAAAAAACACGTTATTTTTCGCCACACCTTTGGCTGTACTAGTAACTCAATGTGCTACCTAACAATGTTATTAGCGACATAAATTCGTAAATAGCAACTAGATAAGACATTTGGATGCATAGCATCTCTAATATATAACTAATGACAAGACTACCTTCAATAATAAACAAGTTATTATTAGCAATTCCATCTGTGTACTTCTTTACTAAAAGGCTATGCATCATGTACTTGTATTACTTTATAAATTGGTCGGTAGTTTTATGGTTGGGTACCCAAATTTTTAGCTTCCACACTACGTTTATAACGTAAAAAGTGGAAGGTATTATAAACGTTCAGTCCGTCTGTCTGTCCGTCACCCACTTTCATAGCAAAAACTAAAAATGCTACGGGCAAGTGTGATACGCCAAAAAATTCATCGCAATGAAATTAGAAGACATAGAAAATTTCAGAAAAAATTCGAATTCAAAGTACTTTATATATTTAAAAAACTGCAAAATTTAATGCTCATTTAAAAAGCATAAGAAGCCATTTTTATTAGAATTAAATCACCATTGCCATTCGCAGCAATCACTCGAGAAACTTTAATTCTTTTAAATAATAAATTAAAAGAAATTTATTTTTGTGACATCAATCAGTTTGAAATGACGTCAAATATATTTCACTTCGAGATTCTTTGTATGTTTATATGAAATGTTTTCATTCTATTTAAAAGCGAGGGATATTTCATATTTATTCCTTGAAATATAAATTAATTTTTGCAAACGATAAGTAATAATTATTGAATTTTGGAAATAAAATAACTGAAACTAGCCTAATTTATCGTGTAAATGTTTATAATAGAATTAATATTGTGTTTGGCGACTTTTTTCCTGTAGAACACAAATAATGTGTGGAAGCGGGCTGAGTGATAGATTCTGTTACAAACCTACTTGTTTGGGCTTATATTAACCCATTAACGAAGATTGGCTATTGACAGTGGACGATTGACGATTGGCAGTATATAAAATGGGAAGTGGTAAAAGAGGGTTATTATTAAAAGTGGGTAGCTGGTAAAAAGGGGAAATTATTTTAAATAATTTGCTCATTTGATCACTGATTCATTCAGTTAAATACCATTTAAATAAAAAAAATAATAATCTTTCTGTTCGAGTTCAACTAATTGAACAAAATGCAAAGACAAACTGAAGATCTTAATATTGAACAATTTATGTACAATGAATTAAGTTAAGTGAAAAGCGAATTTTAAAACTTAAAAGTTAACTTTAGTTTTTTGGTGAGAAAGGTAATAATGGTTGCTAAGTCTCCGTTAAAGGGTTGATGAAAAACAATATAAAATCTTTAAGAACCAGCTGTTTTTAGCAACGAATAATTTTTTAATCGGCTTTACAGTAAATAACGTCGCACAAAAGCAACACTTTGGCAATCGGCGAAATAAGAAAATACGTGTTTTACAGGGTTTTTTGTTGTTTAAAATAGGTCATTAGTAGGTTAAGCTGAATAGCTTATCAAGCACTGAATACATGAGAAAACAACCCTCTTTCATGAATCAACTAAAACATAGAGTTTAAAATTTTTTAACAGTTTTGCGTTTTCATAGGCTTAACGTAAATATTTTAAAACGATTTTCAACTATTCCAATGCTAGGTGAAAACAAATAGTTAAAAAAAAAACATTTTCATCCCTTCCTAAATTTATAAAAGCATCGAATGTATTGAGTCAAAATTGTATTGAGTCAAAGTTTATGCATATTTTTTAATCACATCAATGCTAAACAGTTAGAATATTACAATATTTAAGATATTTAAGAATAATTTTCCTTTCAGAAATGAGTTTTTTGCTGAAGTTAATCTAAATAAACAAAATATTGGGCAAATGAAGACCATAGACCTGAGCAATTAATGTCCGACAGTTACACAAAAAAACGAATTAAAAAAATAAAATTTGTTTTTATTCGTAAATGAAGATGCTAATGGTATTCACAAAGGCGTCGTTGATGAGTTAAGAAATTTTTACAGTTCAAAATTAAAAGTATATAACTAAATATTTCTTTTTTGAGAAACGAATTATTTTAAGGGGACGCATTACCCAAAATTTAGGGCTGCCCAGAAAATAATTAAACATGCTCGAATGTTGTGAGCTAAGGATATTGCAAAAAAAGAAGGATTCTATTATAATGGTGAAGGTTTATTGAAAATGATATAGTGGTTTTTGGTAAAATGGTTTTTGAAATTTTATGTTGATTTTTTAAATTTTAATTTTTTCAGCTTGTGAATGGTTAAAACCCTAAGGCTTTTAGGTAAATTAATGTAGAGCTCCAATTTTTTTTCCTGTGTTGAAACATGTGCGTTTAACAAAAGTTGGTATGGGATAAGGTCTAGTGTGAATAGATTTTTTTTAAAAAAATGCTGAAGGTGAAAATTTACAAAAAATCTTATTTTTTAGCCATTTTTATACATAAAGCTACATAACTTTTTTTGTTTAACTGATAGCTCAATATCCATACCAACTTTTATTAATAGATGTTGTGGGAACATTTTGAAAAAAATCCATTATAAAATTCTTTAAATTGTAGGAAGAGTAGCATTTTGAAAAAACGTTAAAATTTTTAAATTTTTAAAAAAAAACTTACGTTTTAATATTTATTATTTTTTCGTATATGTTTATTGAATGTTAGTTCTTTGTAAAAATATTTTAATTTGAATGCTAGCAATAAAAGTACTGGATTTAGTTTTTTGGGTACCGCGTCCCCTTAACCAAACTTTTCTTTCCTTACAGGTTGCTATTGTTGATATAACAGAGATACTATGCGGTCGCTCTGTGATACGTTTCTCCATTGCAACAACGAAGTTCGTTAGAACTAGTTCTAGAGAGAGTCGAGTGCCAAAGACCCAATGTTATGGCTACGAATCTCATTAGTGTGAAGAGGAAAACTCACTCGATTATTCCCCTGGAACCAATCGGGCATTACAGAAATATATGTGAGAGGTAAGATTCATTTCCCAATACATAGAAGTATCGGCAATTTCGATGTTGAAACGTTATTGTTGTTGAAAAATATTTACATTGTTAATTTTCTTGAACCGTCCTTGTCAATTGTCCAAGTATTGTTGATGTCTATACCTTGTCAATTAAGGGGGAATGGGCGCGCTGAACCGGGGGTCTCCAAAGCAAAGTGCGACAGTGTTAATCCTATGGAGAAAAAAATATTTTCTATGCCATATTTCTCCGGCTGTATTGAATATTTTTGCAAGCGGATTTTTTTGTGTGTGATAAATGTAGATGACTTACAGGTCCCGACCTTCCCACTTTTTGAAATGGGTTCGAATATATTTTTTAATTTTCAATAAATAATTTTACACAAAATATTCGAAGCAATTTCAAAAAGTAGGAAGATAAAGACCTGTAAGTTATTTGCATTTATTATTTAAAAAAACCGTTTGTAAAAATATTCAATACAGCCGGAGAAACGTGGCAGAGAAAATAGTTTTTTTCCCATTGGAATAACACTGAGGCACTTGAGTTTGGAGACCCGCGATCCAGCGCGCCCATTCCCCCTTAAGGTACATTGTTAATTTCGGTGAATTGTCACTATTTTATACATCGTTAATTTGGATGTATAGATGCATTTTGGTGCATTGTCGATTGCCAATATATCGTCAAATTAGATAAATGTTCACTGTCTTACACATCGTTAATTTGGAGGTATCGTCATATGCGTGCATTTTTTTGTAAGAACTTGCATTACAAACCAGTAAGCACTTCTGTAATCATTATGCCCATGTGACTTTCACGAATTTAAAGTTTATTTCATGAAGTAAACTTATCTGCAGTTTTCACTTTTGCAATTTTTTTTTAAAATTTGGTCGCTCTGTTTATGAGCCAGTTCGCTACAAAAAAATGCTTTATATATTAAAAATATCGATAAAAAATAAAAACATGTGCAATAAGCATAAGAAACCTAGAGGCCATACAAAAACTTTTTACGCAATAAACTCTTTATATTAGCTCACATATTTTTAAAATTTAAAGTTAACAATGTACTTAAGAATAATAATTACTTCTAAGGAGCAAAGGAAGAATTTTGAAAACTTCTTTGCGCTTTCGGATTCTCTATCCAAACTCTCATTTCAAATAAACTAACACAATAAAATCGTTTTAAAAGATCAAAGGAAATTTGCCTAGGTTAGCTCTTTAAAAAAAAAAGGTAGAATTTTTTTGACATTAGCTCTAAGTTTATCAAACCTCGGTTTAATAAAGAAAACGTGGGTACGGGGGTGAGTCTAACCTTTTTTTAACGAGTTAAAAATCTTGCAGGACAAAGATTGAACGTTTTAGTCAGCATTTTTTTCCTCACTAACAGCCCTTAACAAAATGAAAGTGGATAAAAATGGGAAGTTGTAAAAAGGAGTTATTGTTGAAATGTTGAAAGTGGTTAAAAAAAGAATTTGCTCAATTGATCGCTGATTTATTAAGTTATGTAACCATTTAATTAAAATCCTTATTTGGATATTATTATGATTTCACTAGAATATAAACTTAAATAAAAATGTGTGTACTTATCTTATGCGGGAGTTAAAATTTCTTGAACTTACATTTTTGACATCCTATTAACTACCTTTAATACGACTGTGTGCTTGAAAAACTTTTATTATATAAAAATCATACTATTTCAGGGTTTTGAAAAAATAATGTAAATCAGCTATATAATGTACCTTAAATTTGGGAGCTCGAAATAAATCAACAACATATCCACCTTAATTCGTTTTGAAAAGAATTTTTCATGTCAAATCTGATGGTCTTGGATTTGTTGAAACAGCATGGCTTGTTATCCCAATTGGCATGTTTCACGTGATGTAGATCAATAATACTTTTATTCTTGAATGCCATTTTTTTTGTTTCAGTGATTGGTGTTCTAACATGGTAAGCTCCGCCCCTAAATTGATTAACCAATCAAAACCTTATTTTCATTCTGCGGTAATGTTGCTACTTAAGATGTGAAACGTGCACATTTAATTATCTTTTATATTAATAAAATAAATTATGAGTAGGTGACACTGAATGAACAGTTGAAAAAGTGCTATAAGGAGACTCTAAATATGTATCGATGGTGTGACACAAATTAATTATGAAATAAAACTTTGATTAGACTCCAATTTGTTAATAATAGTTCCCATTAGTTTACTAGGAATACTCATAAGCGTTCAGTGCAGCCAAAAGGGGAGTTAAAATTGGCGTCAAAGTGATGCATACGATGTTGAATCTAAAACAAGTAGGTTTGTAACAGAATCTGTCACTCATCCGCTTCCACGCAACATTTGTGTTCAACAGGAAAAAAGTCCCCAAACTCAATGTTTATTCGATTATAAATATTTACACGCTAAATTTTGCTAGTTTCATTTATTTTATTTCGAAAATTCAATAATTATTTATTCAATAATTATTAAATAATTATTATAGTTTGCACATTGTTGTTAATTTATATTTAATAGAATAAATATGTAATAATCCTCTCTTTTAAATGGAACCGAAACATTTCATATCAACATACAGACAAAGAATATCGTAGTGAAAGATATTTGACGTCATTTCAAACTGATTGGTATCGCAAAAATAAATTTCTTTTAATTTATTATTTAAAAGAATAAAAGTTTCTCGAGTGATTGTTGCGAATGGCAATGGTGATTTAATTCTAATAAAAATGGCTTCTTATACATTTTAAATGAGCATTAAATTTTGCAGTTTTTTTTAAAATAATTAAGTACTTTGAATTCGAATTCTTTTCGAAATTTTCAGTGTATTCTAATTTTTTTTGCGCTGAATGTTTTGACGTATCACATTTGTCCATAGCATTTGTAGTTTGGGCTATGAAAGTGGGTGACGGACGGACAGACAGATGAACTGAACGATTATAATACCTTCCACTTTTTACGTAATAAACGTAGTGTGGATAAGCTTAAAAGTTGCGGTGGATGCTTGCTCTGGTGTCGACTAGGCACTTGATTGTTGCTCTAAATTTCGACGCCCGCCTCTAGTGAAACGCTAATTCTAGATAACGAAGGAATGCGGTATTTCTCCAATTTGTATAATATTCTCTTATAGGACCTGACAATGGTTAAATAAATAAATGAAATCTAACCCAACACTCCTAATAGCTTCCGACACTACTGCAAGAAACAATCGCCAACTACACCAATAACCATTTTGTGTCCAATCATTTCTGCTGCACTTTAAAGCAGATATTCGATCATGAAAGACAGCAAAAAAAATCGCCAATATTCCTCGATACACATATAAAAAAGAGACCTAATAACCTAGAAGGGAAAGTCTCATGTGCTAAAGAAAAAAAATCCGTTCGTTAGGTGAAGGTAACTAAAAAATGAAAGGAGAAAAGATGGTTCTATAAATGCTTGACCTAAAAATAATTATGACTTACAACTACCTAAAGAAAAAGTTGGCGAGAGAAAAATAAGGGCAATCTGGGGAATGGTTCCTATTTTAGTTACATTGTTATTTGTCTTTGGAAATTGTTTCTGAAAATCTTTTCTCGAATTAATTAGCTTTGGGTAGTGTGGAACTTTTGGGATAAACACAGGTGCGGAAAGGGAAGATTGTAAACCAAGTTTTTGGTTTAGAATAGTTAATAGGTTTTTAAATATTATTTTTAATAATATAAAATAATCTATATAAATGTATAATTTGTCATATTTAAAGCAGTTTTAATGTTGGAAAATCTAGAAACGTAAGAGAATTTTTTATATGATTTTGAAAAAATCCATTTAAATAGGGAACAATTTTAGTTGTTTACTATTCATTTGATTGTTCATTATTCGCGTAGAAAACTAAGTACATCTTACTTGCTCAAATTCATTCAGCTATGAAGAAAACGGTGAAGTTTTATACATAAAAAATTATTGTATGTTCAAAGCAATTGTTTTAGTGTTTAAATCTGAAATTTAGAAAAAAGCCGCGCAGTTTCCACCATGATTTTTTTCAACAACCAGCATTTATTATTAAGGTCGTGTTGAAAAAGTTATCTTTCTTTTTTGAAGCATTAAATTAGACAAATAGAAATGGGTTTAATGAAAATATGTTTGAAATAATACATCTGTTTAAATATTTAATTACTTAACAGTTTTTGTAAACATTCAAACAAATTTAAAATGAAATAGAGTATAGTTTTTTATTTTAATGTTACGCGTCTTATTTCTCTTTGGCCTTTTAATTTGTTGTTGAAGTGGCTGACAAACTAACAGAGTAGCCATTGTAAAAGCATCAACTTTTTACCCAACTATTAAACGAGCTTTGAAGCAGAAACTGTCTCTTTAAACAAATACTTTAAAACTGTTACTAACAAACAAAAGTACTTTTAGAATGTACATCTATTCAGCTTCTTACGAGAGTTTAATTGCATTTTAATTATGCAAGATACCTTTGTTACCTAATCCTATTACTTGGCGAAATTTTTGGGGATTGATTCATTATCTTCGCAGGCATTTTTTGTGTTCTTTCGATGATAACTAAGTTAGTTTTCAATTAATCAGGGTAAAAAAAGCAAAGTGGTGAGTTTGCTTTGGACACGACAGTTTCATTTGCAACTTTTTTGGGATGTTTGCTGTTCATCCGAACAGTGTTTTCTCAATTAGAAAGTTTTGCCAAGTTTCGAGTTTTCGTTATATGCAGTTTTCTTACGTTATTTTTATAACGGTGCGATTGACGCACATGTTATGTTACCACTAAAAGGATTTTTTGTTTAATATTTAAATCTGCGTACCGTTATTTGGTGGTGATGCTTGGAGAAGGCGGTAAAATTTTGAAGTGGCTAGACTATTTGGAGATAAATACATTATTAATATCATAAAGCGAGAGAATTCAATGATGTCGTATCCATGGATAAAGATTATATGGGACCACAAAGGTCTCATAGACTGCTTCAGCGATATGCAGACAGTGGTCCTCATAAAGGTCTTCGTAGGGCGAGTTGGTGATTTGCTGTAATTTTGCCAGGATGGCTGGACAAGAGAAAAGATGTTTTGGATCCAGTTCCGAGTCGGGGCAGTTTCTGCAGCTGGAGTGTTTTGAGAGAATTCAATGGCTGGGCTGGGCATATGGAAAGAATGGACGATAGCAGGGGCACATGGAAGAATTTTAAGGGACAATGTCAAGGAGAAAGAAAAAGAGGAAGACCCAGAAAGAGGGTGGATGGATAAGGTGGAGAAAGATCTAAAAGCCATAAATATAAAATTTTTGAAATCGAAGGCTAAAGACAGACGACTTTGGAGTCGCATTGTTAGGAAGGCCATGGTTCAGCATGGACTGTAGTGCCAGGGAGTTAGTTGGTGTCATAGATATTATAGTTAAAGTATTATATTGGCAGATCACGTGACCTCCAATGCAAACGACGGGACGCGCATGGAGGCTAAATAAGGGGGAAAAATGGCCAGTGTTGCTGCCACTTTAAGGAGAAAAATACTATGAAAAAATACCATTTAATTCTAAAATTACAAAAAAAAAAAATATCGTAAAAATACTAGCTGCATTTTGGAATCTTTTGAGTGACTTTAAATCCTTTTCTAGTATTTTTTTTGTAATTTTAGAATTAAATGGTATTTTTTCGTAGTATTTTTCCCCTTAAAGTGGCAGCAACACTGGCCATTTTGCCCCCTTATTTGGCCTCCATGCGCGTTCCGTCGTTAGCATTGGAGATCACGCAATCTGATACTTTAACTATGATATCTATGGTTGGTGTATTGTATTTAAATAGGATTTATTTTCAAATTGATGAACATAACGCTATACTTAGTATGACAAGATTTGCTACAGTGATTAAATCCTACTTTAAAATCATCTTAATATTTTCCATTTTTTAAGTTTTTTCGTTTGTAAAAACCATAACAATTGAAACAGATATCTATTTGAGTGGTTTTTATTGCTGCGAAATGCAGTATGTGTGATCACCCTTCTTCTTCTTCATGAGCTCAACAGCGTTTTGCAGGCCAAGGCTGACTCGCTGATCCTCCTCCTGTTGGCTCTATTAGCCGTAATAGCTCTCCATCGGTTGACTCCTATTAGATTGAGGTCCCTTTCAACATGGTCTAACCATAGTGTGGGTGGTCGTCCTCTACGTCTAGTACCTTCTATTTTGGAAAAAGTCACTTTTTTGGTGGGAAAATCATCGGGACATCTGTACAGATGGTCCAGATGAGGTCACCCTAGCTTCACTAAATTGAAAGCAGTGACGCGTCAGCACTCAGAGAAAGCCACGATACCTGCTGTGCCTATTTCAGCTTACAAGACCGGGATATTGTGCTGCGATGTAGCAAATGTTCCGGTAGGTCGGTTTGGCTGATGTAAAATCCTATGTGTTTAGTTCCCTAACTAGATTGGCTTTCATTTTATTGATTGGATGGAAGGCTGAGTGAACCAATTTGAGATTGAAATTGGACAACGTAGAGCGAAGCAAGAATATGATTATTATTATTATACTAACAAAATTAGTTGTGCAAGATGCAATTCTTCGAGACATTGAATCCTATATTAATGATTAACTAAACAAGACATTGCTTAGTTGTTTTAAACGTTTAATCATTCAAAAATTTGGAGCCTCCACCTTAAGTGTTAATATTTTCCCGTTTTGTAGGATTCATCGGCTGCCATTATTTTGTGTTTTTTCGTTAACATGTTTCCGAACTTAAAAATTTTGTTCCATAGTTTTCCATTTGCGTGCTTGAAGAATCAATAAAACTCAATCATTAATTTTACTTAATTTATGGAGAAAAATAATACTGTAAATATTTAATTATATAAAATAAAAAAAAGTATTTAATCCATATAGTTATTCACTTATAGGTTGTTTTATTATGGGGTTAGTTTAATGAAAACCAAACCATATGCATTATAACCACCAATTTCAAAAATCAATTCATTAAGTTTGAAGTTTGAGGCCGGAACCAAGCTGTTCCCAGACTGCCCAACTGTCGTGGTACTGCTCAAGCCAGTCCCTGACTCTGTTTGACGTGGAAGGACATCAACGACGACCCACTTTTATTTTTGGACTTTCTCAGGGTCACAAACATTATGGAACTGGTCTAATTTTGACCCAGGGATATACATATCCCAATACACCAATTTAATCAATTTCAATTCTTAGAGCATAAGGACTTACGCGGTTTTAATAATTTTTTATTAATAGTCATAATATTGATGCTTACTTCGTTTTACTACATTGTAAAATCGAATTATTTCTGTCTAGCCCAACTAGTTTCGATTCGGTAGATTAATTTAGGGCATATAAACCTGTACTATGTTTTATCCTGTAAAATAGGTTTACGATGCATTCACTTTTTTATTCGGATCGTATATTAGATCGAATTGGTCAATAAATGTTGGCATTTCTTTGTTCTCCCAAAGTGAAGAATAAAGCCAAATTGGAGAATTTATTAGGTAAGCTGAATGCGTACATTTTTAAGAGGTAGTTGACAGAAAATTGGTGCATTAAACTGGAGTAAATATAATTTTAATGCAGTTTTGTTACTTTTGAGTTTTTAAAAGATTTTGACGAAATTCAGAAACTTTATCTTGAATATTGTTGAATATTGTGTATTTTTATTTAAAAATAATACTTTTCCAATAAAACCCATCGTATATAAAACAATGGGGGTTGTTTCACATCGTGGATGGCAACAGCTCCAACGGTTTGTTTTCATTTGTTGTCTGGAATTACTTTTGTTTTGGCATTCAAAAATGAGTTTTCTAAGAATATTTTACTTATTAAATTTTTTAAATGCCGACTTTTTGCTCTTCTTGCTATTGGTTGTTTAAAACAGTTTTTAAAGAACGCTTGCATAGAAAGAAAGCTTCTTTTATCTATATTGGTCATTTTGAGAGCGAAACTGAAGCAATTAATGAAATCGCAGTATACGAAAAATGAAAACACATTACATCATCTGAAACATTCCCATTGATCATTGTTGTTTGTACAATAGTTTGCAAGTAGTTTTAGTTAAAAACTAATTCAATGATCATTGTTGTTTGTACAATAGTTTGCAAGTAGTTTTAGTCAAAAACTAATTCAATGATCATTGTTGTTTGTACAATAGTTTGCAAGTAGTTTTAGTCAAAAACTAATTCAATGATCATTGTTGTTTGTACAATAGTTTGCAGGTAGTTTTAGTTAAAAACTAATTCAATGATCATTGTTGTTTGTACACTAGTTTGCAAGTAGTTTTAGTCAAAAACTAATTCAATGATCATTGTTGTTTGTACAATAGTTTGCAAGTAGTTTTAGTTAAAAACTAATTCAATGATCATTGTTGTTTGTACAATAGTTTGCAAGTAGTTTTAGTTAAAAACTAATTCAATGATCATTGTTGTTTGTACAATAGTTTGCAAGTAGTTTTAGTTAAAAACTAATTCAATGATCATTGTTGTTTGTACAATAGTTTGCAAGTAGTTTTAGTTAAAAACTAATTCAATGATCATTGTTGTTTGTACAATAGTTTGCAAGTAGTTTTAGTTAAAAACTAATTCAATGATCATTGTTGTTTGTACAATAGTTTGCAAGTAGTTTTAGTCAAAAACTAATTCAATGATCATTGTTGTTTGTACAATAATGTGCAGGTAGTTTTAGTTTTAAAAAATAATTCAATGTAATAAAATAACATGGTTATTTTGCTTTTTTATAATGTATCTTAAAACAATTAGAAAAATATTCAATCCAAAAGAGATAAATCATGTATATTTTTACCTATTCTCAAAATACTATTTTATTGGGGTAAAAATTACAAAAAATTTTATCAATTCTTTTTATTTCGAAAACATTTTTACATACTCAAACCATATCGTAAGCAAAAAAATGAAAACTCTTAACCGTTCACAATTCAAAACCTTCAATGGGAGTTTAAAATGCTCGCTACATGAATTCCGTGGTACTTGGCGATTTTAATGTTGTTTATTTAATGCATTTAGGAAGTTTCTTCAATATTTAGAAGTGTTTTCTTCACTTACTACCGATAGTTTTTTTTTTACTAAAAGCTACTTTTCTATCGCGGAGTTTTACGCATAAATACATTTATCGCTCCCGTGGGATAATTTTTTGAAAGCGTCATGTTTTCCAGTTTACGATAAAGTTTTTCTCCGCCAACACGCTTTTAATCTTTTTGCCGTGGTTTCGGCACGTCTTTTTTAGTGTGTTTGTCAAGTTTCGAAAAGTGGAAGGTTTTTTATTTAGGATGCATGTATATTATCGATGTTGGTATTTGATTTTTTTTTTATATATGAAGTAGTAAAAACATGTTAAAAGTTAAAAAAAAAATGTGGTACTTTCTCAGTTGCAAACACATTTTTTTGCAAAGTGATAGCCATTTTCTTGGCGGCGAAGTTTTATATTTATATGAATAAAAAATAGAAAGATAAATTTATAAAATATAAATTGGTATCTAAGTTAATTCCAAAAAATTTATCTTGTATAACCTTTAAGCTGTTTTTTAGTTATAACAGGAAACACCTTTAGTGGCGTTTCACTATTTCAAAATTCGGCTTTAACTTGAGTAGAAATTAGTTTTGCCCAAAGAATCAGGTTGAGAATAAACAGAATTTTAGTAATCCAACTGAACAAAACGGCTTTGAGGCATAAAATTGTGTTTAACAAAATTTAGATAATTGATAATTAATACTGATAATACTCTTTAAAGGCAGCTCATTGTTAGCATTTGCAGTGTAGAGATCTAAATCTAATAAACATAAATCTTTCTTTATATTGAAGAATCAGAACAAAATATTTCCATTAGTAAGATGAGCTTCCGCATTATATTTCCTAAATATCTTTTAATATCGAGTTTCTTCATTGTAACATCAATAATGGGGATCATCTAATCAATAAACAAGTAAAATGGATGTTGCTTGAAAATGAGTGTTTAATGGTAATTGAACGTTTCTGGATGTCGAATTCTATCCTCCTAACAGAGCTTTAACACATCCACGTACACCTCGTAATTTAGAGCAATGTCCAAGTGAGTGATGAACGGGCGGGACGCAGCGTAACTTTGGTATAATTAGCAATAATTGTTTACTTCTCATATTTTTACAAAATTTAAACTAAGTAAATAAGTATGGGTAGAATATGTTTTAAATAGTTTAAAAATGAAAGCTGAAGCAAAGTATCGGTCTTTATCGAACTAAATTCAGTGCTAGTTTATACCATAGATATTAAATCCGTGCGTTCGAGTACACCATTTAAGAAGATACACGTAATGAAAAACTAAGAAAGGATTTGGATCCCGCGCGGCAACCCTGTTACTAACAATAGTACAGTGAATGTCAAAAAAATTAAAAAGCTACTAGCGATAGGCTCTGATACAAAAGATTCTAAAAAAAAAGCGAATTTATTAATGTTTTATTCTACAAAACTCCTCAAGCGGACCTCAACACGGCGGGAGTAAAGTAGTCAGCTTTTTACCCCCCGTGTCTCCGCTAGAAATTGTTCGACAGTTTACGGTTTTCCTATCTTTATAGTTTACACCTTTAGCTTTAAAGGAAAATCGGCTTTGTTTAAATATTTAAGTTTAAATTACATATTGTTTAGACTCCTCTCCTCTTTGGCGCAACAGCCCATTAACTGGGCCAAAGCCTGTCGTGCCCATTTCAGCTTTCGTGACCTAGGGCTCTGGGGTGCTAGGCATATGTCCCGGTAAGGTGGTCAGCCTCACGCGAACCCCCAGTGTTTAGTTCCCAAGCATGCTTAGTACCCATTTTATTGACCCACTCAAGAGATGAAAGGATGGGTACATATTGTTTAGAGGTGGTTCTAAATGCCAATGGGTGTTTTAAACCCTCTGCCGATTTCTCAAATCTATCCTTCGAAAACAGTATAAAAACTTTTATTTGACATTTGCTTTCATATGTCACGAAAGCCGAAATGGGCACGGCAGGCCTTGGCCCAGTTAATGGGCTGTTGCGCCGTGGAGGAGAGGAGTCTAAACAATATGTAATTTAAACTTAAATATTTAAACAAAGCCAATTTTCCTTTAAAGCTAAAGTTGTAAACTATAAAGATAGGAAAACCGTAAACTATCGCACAATTTCTAGAGGAGACACGGGCGTAAAAAGCTGACTACTTTACTCCCGCTATGTTGAGGTCCGCTTAAGGAGTTTTGTAGAATAAAACATTAATAAATTTGGCCTTTTTTTAGAATCTTTTATATCAGTCTATCGCTAGTAGCTGTTATTTTTTTTTGACATTGATTGTTCCATTGTATGATTGTTTTTATTTCTATTCAATTGACATTCCTGGCAACAGTGTTTCAACTATTTAATCGCAACATCCTTAATCGTTTAACTCCCTGCCAATGATTAGCGTCGGCTTAAGTTGGCCTTCGATGTCCCGAAATTACGGAAGCCGAGCTTCGTTGTCGGAGCCGGTGGATTGATTGAGTGCGAAATTTGTCTAATGGGTTTTGGCAACAGGGCAGTGAGTTATGGAGCGACCCCAGTGGTGAGGTAATAAATTTGTTTGAGCTAAATGTTTTATTGGGTGTTTTTATTTGTTGTGGCATTTGTCCTTTTGGTAAGAAACTTGATGTACAGTCCCTGGACAAATTATGAGACGCACTGCAAGACTTGATGTATCAATCAATGATGAACAAAATACCTTTAGAAGGACATTTGTGTTCCTAAACTTAAGCTATTGAATAGAAAATACTATATGCTATACGTAATACATATGTTTTATTGGGTTATTGTTATTTTATTGTTTTATTGGGATTATGTTTTATTGGGTGTTTTTATTTGTTGTGGCATTTGTCCTTTTGGTAAGAAACTTGATGTACAGTCCCTGGACAAATTATGAGACGCACTGCAAGACTTGATGTATCAATCAATGATGAACAAAATACCTTTAGAAGGACATTTGTGTTCCTAAACTTAAGCTATTGAATAGAAAATACTACGTAATACATATATCGACATCTTTTTTAATGATATGGCATTCTTTGGTATGTTTTCATCATTACTAAAAAAATACAGTGCGTCTAATAATTTGTCCAGGGACTGTAGGTGGATGCTGTTTGCTGAAGTTTTTAAAGACATCATTTACAAACTTACAAGTACCCAAATATTGGACTTGAGCAGCATAAGTTTTGTAGCTAAACACATAAAAACTTGTACTGGGGGGGTAAGGGGGGCAGCGTATTGTTTTTTACTGAATGACGACATTGTACTTTGAACACTGGTTCGGTACACTGAATATCAGAGCCCACGCTTACTTATCTGAGCAGATGCTTATTCGAAGTTGCCTTCGGGTACATTAAATATCTTGGTTAGATGTCGAGGTTCGTGAACTAGAATGTCTGATGTAAGTACGAGTAATGATTTGAAGGTATTTAGAAGGGCACTACTCAAGAATTGGTAAGATTCCTACACTGTTAAAAATTAGGCACTTTGTTTCACCAAAAATATGGTTCCTAGTAGCTGCAACGGCTGTGTGGTGAAACGTTAAACCATATTTTTGGTATTAGGTTGAACCATTTCTCAGGTTTTTGTTTCCAAATCCAGAAAAATGGTTCAACCAAACACCGAAAAAAGGTGAAACATTTCACCACACAGCCGTTGCAGCTACTAGGAACCAATATCATGGTGAAACCAAGCACAGAATTTTTAACAGTGTACTTTGAACTGCGGAAGAAGGACTTTTACATGCTTTCGTAACTTTTTGGTAGCTAAATATTTCCGAAGGATACATTTTGAAATTGTAAGAAACTGTAACTAATGTTAGGAGTCTAAAAAAAAATTTCAGGAAAGACTCCGAGGCATCTCATGCACTTCCTGCTCTTAACCTCAAAAATTTGTTTTGTGAAATATAAGAAAATAGTAAAAAATCCTACCAATTACAGATTCCGAGATATTTGTTGCATATTTTTTAAATGGTGAATTTTTTATGTAACATACATACAGTAATCTGACATTAACATTTGGAGTTTTTTGTGGCGTAAATTGTAAATTCCTTTATTTTTCTACTTCTATTCAGTTTCCGGTATTCTTAAGTCGGAATGTTGAGGAAGCTTATCAAAATATCAGCTAGTATTGTGATAATAACCAAATTTGTGAAAATACTGCAAAAAGTAGTGAAAAAGAGGGATTTCACTGAGCATCATTCGCAAACGAAATAAATCACGAGTTCAAACCAAAAAAAAAGGATGATTTCCCTAAACAGGTTTTCTTTAATTATGCTACTCATCCTGTTCTTTTTATCAAGTCAAACAAATTAGGGATTTTTTTGACAATGTAATACACTAAAACTGATTTAAATGGATTTCAAGGATGATTTTGTGTTTAGAATGTTGCATTTTAGCCTAGCCCGTTATGAGTACAACTCCTTTGCTTGCATTCTGGGATTTTCATGATATGCGTCACACTGGAGCGAGAAGTGAACAAAAAGGTGAAAACTAGAAAATGAACTTTAAAGTTTTTCGTTTGCATTTAGATACGTTAAAAACCACGCTTACAAAAGGTAAAAAATTTACAGGGTGTCCGTAAAAGAATGTCCGAGTTTTAATGGTATATTACAGGAGTTTATTTTATGCTATATATAACAAATCATACATGACATTGAAGAAAAACTAGCCTAGTGTTTCCTATAAGTGCTCAATATGTGCGCCTTTAGTGATACGGCACACATCCAAACGAAAATGCAATTCTTCCCATACTGTCTGCAGCAAGTCCGGAGTAATGGAAGCAACAGCCTGTGCAATTCTACCTTTCAAGGTTGGTAAATCGTGGGGTAGGGGTGGAACGTAAACCCGATCTTTTACGAAGCCTTAAAGGAATAAATCACAAGGCGTGATGTCAGGTCACAATTTGAAACTCGGACATTCTTTTACGGACATCCTGTACTTTATTTGAAGTTCATGAAAAAGGGGAAACTGGCCATCTTTAAGGGAAGGGATAACATGTTCATTGACACAAAAATATCATTTTTTCAAGAATGTCACTTAGCACGTTCTTAAACTAAGCTCTTCAATTTAATGTGAGAGAAAGGGTATACATAAATATTAAAAAAGAAATATTTAAACATATTTTATTTTATTTTTAGGGATCGTATTCTCAGAACGAGAAGATACCGCTCCAGAAGCCTGCATATTCCAGAGGAAAAATTGTGAGTACTTTTCTTTTAAAGTAGGATTTTAGTCATACTTACTTATACCTCTTTCACTCCAACATGGAGCATAGGGCCTCCGTCATGATCCGCCACATCACCCTGTTGGCAGCAACGGTCTTAATCTCTCCCCGTGACTTGTTAAGTTATTTTACTTCGTTGTTGATTGTTCTACGCCACGTTGTTTTTGGCTTCCCTCTTTTTCTTTTGCCTTGCGGATTCCATTCTAAAGCTTCCTTTACTTTGAATTTTTCGGGCTTGCGTAGCACATGCCCGATCCACCGCCATTTTCTTAGTCATACTTCACACATGAATTACTTTATTATTCATTTTAATATTGTGACAAATGATTATTTCAACTTATGTTATGTAAATATTTTATAAATGTTTATCTAACAAACACATAAAAAAGCACAAAACTAAATGAAATTACAAATGTATTTTATTAAAATACAGATTAACTGTGAAAATTACCTTACATTTTCGAAGAAACTCCTAAACATGCTAATACAAAATAGCTAACATTTCATTTTTCATTCTTCATGAATAAGATTTCATCCCACTTCGTATATATTTTGAACTAATATAGAATTATTAGAAAACATATGGCAAGGTAATATCTCAAAATGCATAATATATCTTTCAAAACATTCCTGATTTCTAGGAAATAAATTAATTTCTATAAACCGAAAGCTGACCTGTCAACTCTCCAGATTTAACTTAGCAATATCGGATTTTTTCAAAGTTACTTTCTGTATCTTCGTACTAATTGACGGATTTTTGAAAGAGAAATCCATTAACCCTTTCCGACCGAGCTATCACGATCGTGCGGGTATAAAAGAGGTTTCAAAAAATATCGATACCGGAGCAACTGACTTGTACCATTCGTTATTTGTATTAAAAAAAATATGTGTTTTCTGAGGATTTGCTGTTTAGGGGGAATGGGCGCGCTGGACCGCGGGTCTCCAAACTCAAGTACCTCAGTGTTAATCCAATGGCGAAAAAACTATTTTCTTTGCCACATTTCTCCGGCTGTATTGAATATTTTTGAAAACGGTTTTTTTATAAATAATAAATGTAGATAACTTACATATCTCTATCTTCCCACTTTTTGAAATTGCTTCGATTATTTTGTGTAAAATTATTTATTGAAAATTAAAAAAATAATATTGGAACCAATTTCAAAAAGTGGGAAGGTCGGGACCTGTAAGTCATCTACATTTATCACATAAAAAAACCGATTGTAAAATTATTCAATACAGCCAAAGAAATGTGTCAGAGAAAATATTTTTTCTCCATATAGGATTAACACTGATGCACTTTGCTTTGGAAACCCCCGATCCAGGGAGCTCATTCCCCCTTAAGGCAACTTTTTTGAGAAAACTCTTACAATTTAGTCTCATAAACTTAAATCAGCGCCATCTGACGGGGTCTTAAACAGTTAAACTTGTTTTTGGCTTCCGGAATCCAAAAATGGTTACCAGATGGATGTTCGGGTTTTATGGCGCAAGGGTATGTAAGGCCATACTGCGCATGGTTACCAGAGATTGGAAGGTTGTTGAGTGAACATCTCACTAGAACTACAGTTAGAAGGTCTGCAATCGTATTGTCACTAAACACACATCCTTTACGCTAGTTGAAATGTTACCATTAATCAATGTATAAAAAGAAACTTGAAGTTACTTCTTGCAAGTCTAATTATAGGAAAAGCGAACCCGAAATTCCGTTTGTTACTTGACTTTCCGAACAAATACTCGAGTTTGGAAAGCTCAAACTTCAATACTATCGGACAATCAGAAATCAATGCCTTTACCTGGATATGCCACAGTTTGCACTCTCTGCAGTTCCGTTACACTTCATTTGACTCGTTTTTTCTTGATCAAAAGACTTTGTAAGTGTAAAGGATAAAAAAATAAAAAACTTGCAAGATGGCTGAATATGAAGGGTTTTATATTCAAAATGTCTATTGATTTTTAATACTTTTAAAAATGTATGATAAAAAACTGTTTATAATAGTTTCACACTTATCTACACTGTTAAAAATTATGCACTTTGTTTCACCACAAATATGGTTCCTAGTAGCTGCAACGGCTGTGTGGTGAAACGTTAAACCATATTTTTGGTATTCGGTTGAACCATTTCTCAGGTTTTTGTTTCCAAATCCAGAAAAATGGTTCAACCAAACACCGAAAAAAAGGTGAAACATTCCACCACACAGCCGTTGCAGCTACTATTAACCAATATCATGGTGAAACCAAGCACAAAATTTTTAACAGTGTACTACGCTTATCTATTTCAGTTACGGTTGATGTAACAGGGTCCGTTTTTTCTTAAATAAGTAATAAATCTTATAAATTTTGAAATGTTTTGACTCTCTAATTCATATAATAGTTTTTACAAAATAAATGTTTTGTGCCCGTGGGTATGAACTTATAAAAGCAATTAACAGATTCAAAATAAAATTTACCGTTTCGCATAGATTGACAAAAAGGAACTTGATTGTATAAATAGTAAATAAAAATAAATAATAAATACATAAGAATCTTAAATGATCAAAGCAATCCTGTTATTAATCTTAGTTTGTTGTAATTGATGCTTTAAATGTTAAAAATAAAACTGTACATAAAAATATTTATATGCTTAATTTATTTAAATAAATTGTATTCCATGCAAAAAAAATTGAAAAATCTACTTGCATAAAATGAGCACACAAAAAATTTAAGTAAAAAGGATAGTAAAGTATTAAATAATGTTTTGCCCTCTTTATTATTTTGTAGTTCCTGTTTGTGACTCTGTAAATACTTTAAACTTAGGAAACTAACATACTTATTAAATTATTGAAGCAAAACAATCTATTAGTTTGAAAGGACTATCGAATATTCCGATAATATTTTTCAACAAGCAATCATTTAAAGAGAACCTTAAAAAGTATGTAAGCCGATAAAACGATAAATACTTTTCCCAATTATGTTAAATTGAGCAATTTTTTTAAGCGTTTAATTTAATAATATATAAATGAGAATTTGAAAACCAATGTTAAAATTTCGTTTTTTAGCATACAATTATTACTTGGGACGATGTATTTAATGGAAAATCGTTACCCATATTCGGCTACGATAAAAAAAAATACAATAAATATTTCGATTATGTATTTAATAGCAAGTGTTTGAGAAGTAAAATTGTGTAGTATACCTATTTCGAAACGTGATAAATTCTAATTTTCAAAACCATTGAGTTTTGTTAGTACATAATAGCATTAAGTGATTAACATTGGTTTTAAAGAACATTTTATTCTCTTTACTTTAATATGGTATTGCATAAGGAATTTGGGACATCAATTACGACTTGAATAACAATTTGCCGTGGAAAATGTATAATTCTACTGACAAATAGCTGTGATACTGACGCTAGGGCAATTAAAAATAACCGTTTTATAAAATAATAACTTTCAGTCTGATATACCTAAAATGCAATAAAAATTTCTGTTTTTATATAAACTTTTATATAAACCCCATTTCTAGGAAAACGTGATTTAATTTGACAGATATTAGAAAACATGATAATACGTAACAAAACTATGTAAATTTACAAAAAATTATATTTTACCTAATAACAAACAATATTCTTAATATATTAATAAAAAACAAGTTTTGTTTTAATATTTGTTCGTTACTTGCTGCATAGCACCTCATATTAAAGATAATCAGGAACATAATTTATTTTAATTATAATTGTTCCAGAAATATCCCTTTTTTTATAGTTCATTTTCCCGTAATAAGAGATAATGAGTATGCGTAATATTCTCTAAAATTGTTATAAATATACCTTAAACACATTCATGAACCTGGGATACAAACAATAAAAAAAACTAAATATTTTTTTTATAATATCGTGCAAAAAAAAACTAACTTTTTCAAATCAATAATCGTAGCAAAAGTGATGCTTTTAACGAAATCGTGTTTCAAAGTTACTTTTACGCACTAGTACGACAAAGTAAATAAGAGCATCTGATTGGTGTAAAATTCTTTATTTGAGCGTGATTCTTTATTTGGCGCCTTATTTTCAATGCCAATCTAAGAAATACTTTTTGCACGTGATTTTAAAATAATCATTAATATAATCACCTTCAAATCATTGGAACGTGATAATGAAATAATTAATAAGCCAATCAATAAATGCTAATTTAATAAATACTTTTTTCGCACGTTATTATAAAAAAATAGTGTATGACAACACGTTGAAAATAGCCTTTTTTAAACTCGTATTTTTATTTCACTCGCTCGTACCTCGCTCGTGAAATAATTTATTCAACTCGTTTAAAAAAGCCTTACTTTTCACACTAGTTGCATAAATAACTATTTTATAATTGCGTGAAAAAAATCCGATTTTTACACTATAATTTTAATATCAGACGCGTGCGAAAAGTTATACTTTTTAGAAACAGTGATAAAAAATTACTTTTTTTCACCCAAAAGCAGTGAAAAAAAGTACTTTTTTTCACTCTTTTCATAAGATGCCAACATTTCAAGTAAAATTTCTATTTCATAATATTCATAAAATCCAGAAATTTATTGATCTGCTTTATTTATAAATATTATGCGCGTGAATGTTATTATTTTTATTTTTGAATCAGTATCCATGTTCAAATGTTTGACTTTAAACTAAAAAATGTTTGCCTTTTGTAGTTCCAGAGATTTATCGATGCCGATCTTCTTTACGTAAAAAAATTAGCACGTGAATTATTTTTGAACCAATGATATTTGATTTTTTTCACGTAATTATAAAAAATAGTGTATGAAACACGTGTGAAAAGTAAACTTTTTAAAACACGTGTCATTATTTCACTCGCTCGTACCTCGCTCGTGAAATAAAATCCACTAGTTTTAAAAAGTGTTACTTTTCATACTAGTTGCATAAATAACTATACATTTATTAAGATTAAACCTATAAAATTAATTTGTCTATAAAATAAATCATGTATCATAAAGAGTACCATGCAAGCGATTTTAATATTTTACTGCTCGTTGCTATACACTACAATACAGCAACAATATCTTATTTTCTATTTCTCTACGGAACCATGTTTTAAATCTTCGAAATTTAATCTCCCTATTGGAGAGTTCATGTTTTATTCATTTTATGTTTGGTCGAAATATCGCAAATCCATCGTATTCGTCCAATCGTTGATTTCATTTTATTAAGTTATCGAAAAACCATTATATTAACTCAGAGAGAAAACTTAAAAACATCTGTACAAATACTATATAAAACCGTAGAAATAAACTACTTCTATACTAGTTTTACATGAAATATATAATAATTTTAATCTATTTGTAAATTATGCAATGTCTCCCTTTTAAAGTTTTATACATATACACAAAAGTATTCTGAATGTTATCAGAAGTTTATCCAAGAACTTTATCGAAATTCAATCTTCCCTGAAGGGGATAGGGAATGTGTTATGTCTTGTCAAACTGTCACAATTCCATTGAATTTACTTTTAGGCTTGGGGCAAAAACTATAATTTAAATATTAAAACAATGTCAATACATTTTTTATATAAAAATACAATTTTAAATATGCATAATTTAATAAAGTAAACAATTTAACTTTCAAATATTTCATTACTATATTCATAACATACCACAACACAAATACACAAAAATATCTTTTGGTTTATCCGCAATTTGTCCGAAAACCCGATCGCTTTTCTAAAATAATTACCGACCGGAATAGCCAAAATAACTGCAGAAAATTGTGCATGGAATAAGATCTACTATGTATAGTTTTTTTTTTAAATGTTGAATTCAATAATTTCTAATTTTTTTGTGATTTTCAGTATAAATGCACATGACTTTTTTACTGTAGCTCACATTTTAAAATCCATGCACAGTTATTGAACAAATAAAACTAAAAACAAACTATAAAACTTTGGTGCAGTTATTCTCAAAATTGAAAGAGGAGTAGCGTTTTAAAAAAGTTCAAAATTTTGACTTTTTTTAAATAAATGAAAAACTACCTGCAAATATCTGTTTTTATTGCTAGAAAATGTTTATTTTAGAGTGGACATTATATAAAACCACTATACATAATTTACAAGTTTATGTAATAATTTCTAGAACTAATGTTTTGGGTACCGTATCCCCTTAATAAATCCTCTTCTTGTTTAATTAGTTTTGTATTGAATTAAACGTTGAACAAGGACAGACCTGTTAGCTTTTCAGATTTACTTCGGCAATGCCGGAGTTCTAATCATGTTCTGGCAGGGGAGCCCAGTCCGTCTAGGTGTCCGCCTTGCTTGCAGAAGGTCCCAGGTTTGGGTCCGGGTATCGCCAAAATAACTGCCGACCTACAAACGGCCCGTGCAGCCAAAAATGTCCGACGAATAATACCCCGTGTAGAGGGAGTGCACGTTAAATATCCTTCAAAGTCTTAACGCTGCGTACGATGTCGCCCTTAACGGTTGCGTTGGGATCCTACTGAGGTGTCAACTCGTCACTTGACAGTGGTTCTAAATTACACCCGTCACTAATACCCCCCTTGTAGCTCTAGTGCGACGATAATTCAAAACTAACCTAACAATACCAATACACAAAACTATCTTTAATTTCATCCGCAATTTGTCTGAAAACCCGATCGCTTTTCACAATTCAATATTCCCCTACGAAGAAGAGGGATGTGTAATGTTCTGTCAAATTGTCGAGGATCTATTTTTCGTCCGAGTAATAACTCTGCTCTGACCATGATATACGGTAATCTTTTTCCTGTTCGGAGATAAAGTGGTATTCTTGAAGAGCAGTTTTTAGGTTGTTTTGTGTTTTATGATGTTTTGAAAATAAATTGTTTGCAGCGGGAGCTCAGTTTTAGCTTCCACACTACGTTTATAGCGTAAAAAGTGGAAGGTATTATAATCGTTTAGTCCGTCTGTCGTCACCCACTTTCATAACCCAAACTACAAATGCTACGGACAAGTGGATACGTCAAAAAATTCAGCGCATCGAAATTAGAATACATTGAAAATTTCAGAGAAGAATTCGAATTCGAGGTACTTCAATTATTTAAAAAACTGCAAAATTGAATGCTCATTTAAAAAGCATAGGAAGCCATTTTTATTAGAATTAAATCACCATTGCCATTCGCAACAATCGCTCGAGCAACTTTAATTCTTTTAGACAATACATTAAAATAAATTTATTTTTGCGGCATCGATCAGTTTGAAATGACGTCAAATATATTTCACTACGAGATCCTTTGTAGGTTGATATGAAATGTTTTCATTCTATTTAAAAGCGAGGAATATTACATATTTATTCTTTGAAATATAAATTAACTTTTGCAAACGATAAGTAATAGTTATTGAATTTTCAAAATAAAATAAATGAAACTAGCCAAATTTAGCATGTAAATGTTTAATATAGAATTAATGCTGTGTTTGGCGCCTTTTTCTCTATTAAATACAACTGTTGTGTGGAAGCGGTTTAAGTGACAGATTTTGTTACAAATCTACTTGTTTCTAAAAGTTTTGATGTCTGTTGGTTGACTAGGATAGACAAGCTGTAAATACGAGTTTTTTTTTTAATACACGAGACAAAATTTATAAAAAAACACGTATAATCTGTGATTGCTCGCCTTTCAACTTATTGAGTTTGTTTGGACCTATAAATAACCACTTTGGGTATTGAAAATTGCATGGCATGATTATATACCCGAAAAAGACAGCCAGACAGTAGCAAACTTTTGATATTCAGAAACAATTGTTAAAACAATGTTTTCAAAATTATCCTTCATCTCATTTAACAAAAAAAATCTAGGTTACACACCTTCAAAACTTGAATTCATTTTTTTTTCAAAGCAGTTTGTCTTTGAATAATTTGCTCTATCTGTTTGAATAAATCCCCCCCCCCCCCCGCTGTAGAAGTTACAAAAGTTGCGCAGCCAGCCATTTTCACGTGGTGGTTTTTTGCCCGTTTATTGTTCAATTTGCGTTTTGCAGCGATGGTTAAAGGTTGACTAATATCTGGGTTAACATAATATATAAGGTATGGAACCTGTGTACTTTAATTCCTATAAAAAATATTACGCTCCCGGAGGGTTAAATTTTTTTGTGTCACTTTTTAAACTTGTTTGTTTTTAATTGTTTTTTAAATTTGCTTCAAGGTCATTTTGAAATTGACTGGACACATTCGATTTACTGAAGTTTGAGGATGCATAAGTTTAATTTAGAAAGGAAACACATATGTTTTGATTTATACATCCATTCAAATTTTAGAGCTGTAATTTCTTCTGGAAGCTCTCGTGTCCTTAAAATGAAATAAGAAAAGCGGTTATGGTTCGTAAACTTGTGTTTATAATCAAAGTAAAAATTTAAACGTTTTCTAAGGCAAAATTTGGCTTTCTTAAAATTAAAATTACTATAAATTATGTAAAGTGTAAAATGTATAGTATTTTAGAATATTTTAAAATCTACTTACAATGTAAAATCACATAAAAATGCAACTGATTAAAATTATCCGTTGTTGAAGCATTCAGCTGTAGTCTCACCAATGTAGGCTAGTCCTATTTGATCGCATATTTAAAAACTATTAAATGCTCCATTAAATTACTCCATAGATATAGGAAGAGTAGCAGATATGCCCATCGATTGCGCAATCCCCGTACAACGCAATACAAATCCCGCGATTGTGTGATGAAGCCCCTTTTCGCCGTTTTCGCAATGCACCACGGGATACTGGTTGGCAAAAAACTGCTTTTGACAAATAGTTACATGCAATAAAAATTGCATTTTTAAAATGCTTCTTTTATGAATAAATGCCTCATATCTACCAGAAATTATCAAAACATATCCAGTGATAAACTTATGCTAGCAAAACTGGCAAAAAGTTTTAACTATTTAAATATCTGATATATATTTTTAATTAGTCGAATTTATCTCATGATGCCATCTAGTGGCTTATGGCACGCCATAAGCGAGCAGGATGTTTTGGCTTGCGAACTTTATGGGATACTGGTGGAAAAGTGGCTTCACCTTTTCCCCTACACTCTTAAAACAAACGAGCGGTTTTACCTCAGTCTGAATTAATTTCCACTCCTTTCCGTGCCGAAAATGCACTTCCCCTATAGGAGTTTATTTCACTCTTTTGTTTTAAGAGTGTAGGGGCATATCTGCTCCTCTTCCTATATCTATGATTTACTCAATCATTTTATTGCACTCATTGTGAGAAGTGACACAAAACATTTAAATTGTTAATATTTGCACTCGAATAACAGAATGCTCTTTTTGTGCGAAAACTAGGGACTAAACAATATCATTTTTCTTTCACATTACTTTCTTCGACGTTTCAATGGGCGAGAGAAAGGGACTTCATTGGTTGGAGCTTTGCATTTATGCAAAAAGGACGAATTATGCATTCAAAAGGGCACTTAATGATCTGCAGATGTTTGCTTAGTTTATTTAAATATGATATTTCTCTATTACTTTATCTATATTTCATTGTTTGATATTTACTTTCTGAGATGCAACTTTTATCTTGGAAATACAATAGGAAACTATCGTGCTACAATTGATAATAAAACAATATTTTTGGTCGGATTTACCGCATACTCATTAATAACATTTTGATGCAACTTTTATCGTGGAAACACAAAAGGAAACTATCGTTCTACAATTGATAATAAACAATATTTTTGGTCGGATTTATCGCATACTCATTAATAACATTTTGATGCAACTTTTATCTTGGAAATACAATAGGAAACTATCGTGCTACAATTGATAATAACCGATATTTTTGGTCGGATTTACCGCATACTCATTAATAACATTTTGATGCAACTTTTATCTTGGAAACACAATAGGAAACTATCGTGCTACAATTGATAATAAATAATATTTTTGGTCGGATTTATCGCATACTCATTAATGACATTTTGATGCAACTTTTATCGTGGAAACACAAAAGGAAACTATCGTGCTACAATTGATAATAAACAATATTTTTGGTCGGATTTACCGCATACTCATTTATAACATTTTGATGCAACTTTTATCGTGGAAACACAATAGGAAACTATCGTGCTACAATTGATAATAAATAATATTTTTGGTCGGATTTATCGCATACTCATTAATGACATTTTGATGCAACTTTTATCGTGGAAACACAAAAGGAAACTATCGTGCTACAATTGATAATAAACAATATTTTTAGTCGGATTTACCGCATACTCATTAATAACATTTTGATGCAACTTTTATCGTGGAAACACAATAGGAAACTATCGTGCTACAATTGATAATAAATAATATTTTTGGTCGGATTTATCGCATACTCATTAATGACATTTTGATGCAACTTTTATCGTGGAAACACAAAAGGAAACTATCGTGCTACAATTGATAATAAACAATATTTTTGGTCGGATTTACCGCATACTCATTAATAACATTTTGATGCAACTTTTATCGTGGAAACACAATAGGAAACTATCGTGCTACAATTGATAATAAACAATATTTTTGGTCGGATTTACCGCATACTCATTAATAACATTTTGATGCAACTTTTATCGTGGAAACACAATAGGAAACTATCGTGCTACAATTGATAATAAACAATATTTTTGGTCGGATTTACCACATACTCATTAATAACATTTTGATGCAACTTTTATCGTGGAAACACAATAGGAAACTATCGTGCTACAATTGATAATAAACAATATTTTTGGTCGGATTTACCGCATACTCATTAATAACATTTTGATGCAACTTTTATCGTGGAAACACAATAGGAAACTATCGTGCTACAATTGATAATAACCGATATTTTTGGTCGGATTTACCGCATACTCATTAATAACATTTTGAATGCATTACGATTGATTATTTCATTCTCTGATATATTTTTAAAATTATCTGGAATATAAATTTTTGAAAGTAATTAATAAAACTATAAAGTACTTATCTCAGATATTATATAGAAAACAATCCATAAATATTCGCTTAAGGGGATACGTTACCCAAAATTTTGTCAAAATATCGATTTTTCAGTTTTTACTTCTTATTATTCACAATATCTTTCTAAACATTTACTGAAAGTTTCATAATGATATCTTTTGTAGAAAAAAAGTTATTAAATATTTTCTGGAGTCATTCCTATAAGTTTGAATACGTATTTCGTCTGCTTTCAACCTGTTTTCTCTGTTTCGCGTTTTTTCAATTCTTTAGTTTATTAAATCCCTAAGGCTTTTTTGCTAATTAAGTTAGAATTTTGAAATTTTCAACCTGTGTTCTTAGATAAATGGTGCACACAATTGTGCATGGAATAAGGTCTAGTATGTATAGTTGTATTTAAAAAAATTTTGAACTCAATAATTTGTAATTTTTTGTGTGATTTTTTTCAGATTTTTAGTATAAATGCATGTTAATTTTTAACTGTAGCTCATATTTAAAAATCCATGCACAGTTCTTAAACAATTAGTTCTACAAACAAACTATAAAAGTTTGGTGGAGTTATTCTCAAAATTTAAAGAGGAGTAGCGTTTTAAAAAAGTTCAAAATTTTGACTTTTTTTAAATATAAAAAACTACTTGTAGATATTTGTTTTTATTGCTAGAAAATGTTTACTTTAGAGTGAACATTATATAAAAACACTATAATTTACAAGTTTTTGTTATTATTTGTAGAAATAATGTTTTGGGTACCGTATTCCCTCAGGAGTTATATAATTTAGATTCTAATTTACATTTATCCTTTCATTTATTAGATACATTAAAAATTTTTTTGAAAAAGGATAAATACATATTTCTATCAACCGCCAATGTCCAAATATAAGGTTGTCATTCAATTATATAATTTATATAATTATTAATTAATTTATATAATTATATATTATATAATTATAATTATATATTATAATTTTATATATTATATAATTATATAATTTATATAATTATATAATTATATAATTATATAATTTATATAATTATAATTATTAATTATATAATTATATAATTTATATAATTATAATTATTAATTATATAATTTATATAATTATTAATTATATAATTTATATAATTATTAATTATATAATTTATATAATTATATAATTTTATTAATAACTGAAAGTATTATGAAGTGAATTTTTAAACATAAATTATAATTTTGATTATCTTGTAATTTTCTGAGTTAAGGTAAATACATCAAAATTATATTACTTTAACTTCCTAATTGTAACAGTGTGTTTTTCTAATATAAAACAATTCTTCAACGCTACATTTTTGCTGTAAACTAAAAAAAATAATTAAAGTCACTTTTGAGGTAGAGAATTTGAATCATTTTACTAGTGTATGAACAGTAAGCTAATTGAATATAAAATACGATTATTAAAAAAGATTATTTTAAGATGTTAATTTTTTTGTATCATTGCTATTACACTGTTAAAAATTAGGCACTTTAGGTTTCACCAAAAATATGGTTCCTAGTAGTTGCAAGGGCTGTGTGGTGAAACGTTAAACATATTTTTGGTATTCGGTTTATTTCTCAGGTTTTTGTTTCCGAATCCAGAAAAATGGTTCAATCAAACACCGAAAAAAGGTGAAACATTTCACCACACAGTCGTTGCAGCTACTATGAACCAATATCATGGTGAAACCAAGCACTTTTAACAGTGTATGGAAATTTTTGCGACTTTCCAGGTGCCCTTAATTATACTTCGATCCTTTTTAAAGAAGTAAAGAATATAAAAACCTTCAAAGTTCCCCAAACTATAACGAGACTCTCAACGTAGTTAAGAAAAATCCAATACAAGCCACTTATATTCATAAAACAACGAAGGGTAAAACTAATTAAGATGGAAAAATTCCAGACTACGAAGCTGTAATTTCAACTCGGGTAAAAAAAAAATACTGCGAGAAGATAAATCTTAATATGATTCTCTAGTTATAAAAAGGAATCTAGTCCAATGGGCTAATTCCCTTAACTATACTTTATTATAGCATTTTAGTGATAGAGGAAGCGTATATGGAAATTTTCCTGATGACTTTAGCCCATTTTCTATTTAATGATTTATGGGAATGCAATATTTTCATAAGTAACACTGGGGTGTAATGTGATGTGATTTGAGTTTCTTTTTTTGATGTATGGGGGTGTATAAGAGCAAACTTTTTGGTGGTTTTTCATTTCGCGGACGCAAATGTCGCCAAACGGAGACTTTGGCGAAATTTGCGACAAACGGACACACGACGATTTAACTACAGCAGTACAAAACACATAATGAGCAGTTAAAGGATAACCTTTGGAAATATTTCATTTGAGCAGTACAAAACACACAATGAGCAGTTAAAAGATAACCTTTGGAAATATTCCATTTGAGCAGTACAAGACACACAATGTGTGAGCAGTTAAAAGATAACCTTTGGAAATATTAAATTTGAGCAGTACAAAAAACACAATGAGCAGTTAAAGGATAACCTTTGGAAATATTCCATTTGAGCAGTACAAAACACACAATGAGCAGTTGAAGCATAACCTTTGGAAATATTCCATTTGGCGGCGGTTGTATATTTTTTGGCAACTTTATCGCTTGCGCCCGCTAAATGTAAATGTACAAAATATATAACTGCACATATATAATTGTTATTTGTAGACAAAATTTTTCTCTTTTTGGTAGTATTAATTGTGTGGATTTTGAGCCGTGCAAATGTATTAATATATAATAAATAGTATATTTATACATAGGTTCCGATTATTTATTTTTACGAGCTCACCGAATAAAATTACTACCGGCAAGGAAAATACTGAATCCAACTGCACTTTAAAAATAAATGAATATTGTATTTTCCAGGAAATGTGTAGTCATTTAAATTTAAATGCTAATAAACTTAGAGCAAAGTTTTCCAATAGTTTACCAATTTTAATAAATGTCTATTGCCCAATTTATAAATAATTTGGATTTAAAACACGATAGACCTAAAATTAAAGTGTAGGTTCATTTAATTTTTATTTAAGAGCTTATTTTTACAATTAAAGATTAATTTGCTAATAAACTTTTTATATTTAATGGTTACCGACTAATTACAAAAATAAAAAAGTTTAGAGTTTTGATGAGTTCGCAATATACCTTAATATTTTATTACATTTTTCTTTTTTTATGAAACAAAACCATTCTTTCATATTTAACATTTATTTCGTGCATTTAAATTATCTCTAAAAAAGTCAACCAGATTGGTCAATTTCGAAAATACAAATAACAAAAGAACGTTTTAAAACAAATTAGCTCTCAAGAAAATAAGAAAAAGTAGTTATTCTGAAATAAAAGAGTACACGGTGATAAATAAGAAATTATTCTTGTTTTTTTTGCATTCTAAAGTTGGGCTTTGAATTTATTGAAGGATCACTTTTTTTTAAATCTTTTATTGGAAGATTTAAGCTTTTAGATAATTCCTTTGTGGGGATTCAAACGAATTATTTCGATTAAATTCTACTTCTTATTCATTTGATAAGAATAAAACACTGTTTTGATAAAATTTCTTTGGTTGTTTTTTTTTTGTGATGAAAATCGTTTTAGTCATTTACATTTTCTAAAACGTCGTTACTGTTACGTTATAAACTGTGGAAGCTAAAAGGGGGTATTCAATCCACAATATAATGCAAGTATACATAGATAATATAAAAAATCGCAGTTGCAATTTAGAATAACTGATTCGAAATCTTTATAGAATATTTGATTTGAGCTTCCCTCGATGGTTGTTGAATTGTATTTATGTACTTGTAATATTCACTCCTCTAATGAGAGAGAAAAAAATAAGGTGTTACCATAGATATCATAGTTAAAGTATTAGATTGGCAGATCACGAGACCTCCAATGCTAACGACGGGACGCGCATGGAGGACCAGAATAAGAGGGCAATGGGGCCAGTGTTGCCACCACCTTAAGGAGAAAATGCTACGGCATCGTCGGAAAAATACCATTTAATTCTAAAATTACAAAAAAATATCGTAAAAACACTATCTGCATTTTGGAATCTTTTTAGTGACTTTAAATCCTTTTCTAGTATTGTTTTTGTAATTTTAGAATTAAATTGTATTTTTTTCGTAGTATTTTTCTCCTTAAAGTGGCAGAAACACTGGCCATTTTGCCCTCTTAAAAATGCCTCCATGCGCGTCCCGTCGTTAGCATTGGAGGTCACGTGACCAGCCAATTTAATACTTTAACTATGATATCTATGGCTTGGTCAGAGACCCGCTTATAAACATAAGGTGTTATATAGAAATATTTCCAAATAACCAAACGAAGTTCCACTAAAATCAATGAGAACAGATTAAGGCACACATTCCAAAACGTGTGTTTGATTCGTGCATACAACAATATCGCGAGTTAATATCGATATCAACGTCTTTCATATTACACGGTCCGGTGCATCCAATTTCACGAGCTATTTCGGATCGGCCTTGTCGACTCAAGTACATGTTGCGAAGAACAAACACAAACGCTGCATTTCGGATTTTGTGAGTTTGATGTTTGAAAATATTGTAATTTAAATTCATTATTGAGTGCAATTCAAATGGATTTCAAATATTTTTTGAGATTGAAATGCATTATTTTAGCTTCCGCACTACGTCTATAACGTAAAAAGTGGAAGGTATTACAATCGTTTAGTTTATCCGTCCGTAAGTTACCCGCTTTCATAGCCCAAACTACAAATGCAACATACAAGTGTGATACGTCAAAAAATTCAGCTCATCTCTCAAAACAAGAATACATTCAAAAGCTTAGAAACAATCCGAATTCGAAGTACTTCAATTATTTAAAAAACTGCAAAATTTAATTAACTTTAAAATTTACTGCTCATTTAAAAAACATAAGACACAATTTTTATTACAATTATATCACCATTGCCATTCACAACAATCGCTCGAGAACTATTTTTATGAATAATAAATTAAAAGAAAAGTATTTTTGTGACATAAATCAGTTTGAAATGACGTTAAATATATTTCACAAAGAGATCATTTGATTGTATGTTGATATGAAATGTTTTGGTTATCTTTAAAAGCGATGAATATTACATATTTATTCTTTGAAATATAAATTAATTTAGAAAACGATAAGAAATAATTACTTAATTTTTGAAATAAAATAAATTTAACTAGCCAAATTTAGCGTGCAAATGTTTAATATAGCGCCTTTTTTTTTACTGTTGCAACCAAATGTTGTGTGGAAGCGGGCTAAATGACAGATTCTGTTACAGACCTACTTGTTTGATTTCAGATATATCGATAGTCTATGCGGGATACGCTGACAGTGCATTATAACAAACTGGTTGCCAGAATAAGCAGATACACTCTAGTAATAATGTCCATTTAAATGTAAGGGAATTTTGGGTATGACACCTAAGGGAAGGCATCATTCTACGGTGGATGCCTTCGTCATTTTGTTTCGTCTTAGCATCTTACAAACAGATCGTGTTTAACTCAGTATGAGTTAGATTGTCACATCCTTTCGTGCCGACGAGAATGAGTTGCCTTTAGGAAGCTAAATGTCACTCTTTTTCGATGGGTAAAAAATACAACCGTCAAATACCAATATTGTCCTTACACTCTTAACAACGAGGTTTTAATATCTGATTAATTCAATCCTTAACCGGTGGAACGAATGGCACATCCTAGGGTGAATTTCTACTCATTTGTTTTAAGACTGTGAGCTCTCTTACAAACAGATCGTGCTGTAAAAAATCTCACCAAAAAGTGATGAATTGTATATGTGACTGATGTACAAAATCTCTCGTTATCTAAAGTTCTGACACCACGTACGATTTTGAAGTGAAGTTGCCTTTTGGTTACAGCTCAAAAGTGGGTCACGTCTGTGGTTGTCTGTGGTTCAAAAATACAAGGTCCTGTCATCAATAGCCATTGCATATCTAAAGTACCACTTTAATTAACTAAACTTAACCAACCGGAAATCTAATTAAATTATATCTAAATTTAATTAACTAAACTTAACCAGAATGATTGAATGGACAACTGGAATGGCCACGTCTACGGTGATTACATATCTACGTCAAAAGTTGTTTTATAGGGAACAAACCACTCGGCAGCTAATTCGTCTAAATTAGAACGGCAACTCCTATGGTGACGTCAAACACTGTCTTCTGCCCCACAAACAAACTACGTTCAGTCTCGTTCGAATCGTGTATCATAGCATAGGAATATTGCCACTTAGAGCTTTCTCTTTTAGATCTGTACTAATGCTAAAGATAAAAGTTAGCATATCCTTTAACAAATCCACATCTCTGTAAAGTTACGCTATCTTGGTTGTCAGAACAGCTGACTTAAAATCGAAATAGTTTTGCCTCCTTAATTGAAGTTTCTACTCTTCACTTTCGCCCCCCGAGAAAATCGTAATTTCTTTTAAGATTAATTTGTGTTCACTCGAGAGCGTGTTAAACATATAAACAATCACCGCATTACTTCAAAGTTCTGTACGAAAATAAGTACTTTTAGTCCATCTCAGAAGTTTAAGTGGCTGGTTTTGAAAATGAAATGTGGTGTACTTTATGGGAATATTTCACTTGTAGATAAAGTTAATGACATTCTTGTTTTGAAATTTCAAATGAGTTGTATAAATATAATGTATATAAATATAGGTACACTCTTAAAACAAACGAGCGATTTTAACTCAGTCTGAGTTAATTTCCACTCCTTTCCGTGCCGAAAATGCACTTCTCCTATAGGAGTGAATTTCACTCTTTTTTGAGTGGTAAAAAATAAGTAAGAAAACAATCTGCATATATCACTCTTAAAACTGAGCGTTTAAACCCTAGTATGAGTTATTTCACTCCTTTCGTCAATGCATTTTATAGGATGTGAATTCACTCTTTAGGCATTAGAGTTAAAGCTTCTAAAATAATGATTGCTTAATAATACTAAACCCTAGATGTAAATAATCAAACTATTTTCGCATTTTGATTTGTGTTTCTTTTAGGCATGGAAATAACAAGTTTATTATTGAAACTTTTATAGTTGCATATTATAATGTAAAGTCTGATGTTTAATTTAAAAATAAAATAGAATTTAATTTTGGAATGTTTCATTTTAATTCAGTGAAATAACATATGTTATAAAATCTGAATTTTTAAGTTCATTATTTAATAGTACAATTTGATTATTTTGAAATGTAAAATGGAATTTTAAAAAATAAATTTAATTGAAACAAACTATATTATTTTTTATTGCTGATAAAGTAGAACTAAATTCTTTATAGTAAAACACTATATTTACAATTAAGATATTGCAAAATAAATGACTTAAAAATACAACTTAAATTAAAAAACGTCATTGTTAACATAAATAATTCTTAGTAGTAACATTCATAATATTATTTACAATAAAACAATAATAATCGCTACTTGTAATATTTAAATTTTACTTCCACTGTGTTGGAATCTTGGTTTGGAATCAAATGCAAAGTATCTAACACAAAAATTAAATGCAAATCTAGCATTTGAATATTTAAAATGGCATCCGAATTCCATTAGGAAGTTTAAAGGATAAAAAGTCGCTATCTCATTTATAAATCAAAATAACCCAACAGATTTTCGCGCTGATCTGATATTTTCACTTCGCCGTTTTAAATCGAACTTTTATGAGAAAAATCCAGAGATTTGAGATTAGAATAGACTGATCATTGGTAAATCGAAACAAGTAGGTTTGTAACCGAATCTTAACCAGCTTCCACACAACAGTTGTGTTTAACAGGTAAAAAGGCGCCAAACACAGCATTGATATTCTATATTAAACATTTAGATGCTAAATTTGACTAGTTTTATTTATTTTATTTCGAAAATTCAATAGTTATTACTTATCGTTTGCAAAAATTAATTTATATTTCAAGCAATAAATATGTAATATTCCTCGCTTTTAAATAGAAATAAAACATTTCATATCATTATACAAAGAATCTCGTAGTGAAATATATTTGACGTCATTTCAAACTGATCGATGTCTCAAAAATTTATTTCAATTTATTGTCTAAAAGAATTAAAGTTTCTTTAGCGATTGTTACGAATGGCAATGGTGATTTAATTCTAATAAAAATGGCTTCCTATGCTTTTTAAAATTTTGCAGTTTTTAAAATAATTGAAGTACTTCGAATTCGAATTCTTTTCTGAAATTTTCAATGTATTCTAATTTTGATGCGCTGAATTTGTTGACGCATTGCACTTGTCTGTTACATTTGTAATTTGGGCTATGAAAGTGGGTGACGGACGGACTGAACGATTATAATATCTTTCACTTTTTATGTTATGAGCGTTTCAAAATTACTACAAATAGTGCATTTTGATTTTATTAAATGCTTATGGAAATGGCAGCGAAAAGTTGCCAAATTTAGAAAATTTTCTCACCAAATCAGGTATTCATCTTGGCAACTTCACAAACTTCTCTTTTCACCAGAGTTCGAAAATTCTAAAAATTTTACTTGATCGGTCGGGCAAGTTGTTAAAAAAAATACGTGCTCAGCCAAAAAATTTACTTAAAATATTTTACAAAAATACTACTTGAATATTTACTAAACACATTGACGAAGATTATGAATGCTTTAACTATGCAGATTATTGATTTGTCATATTTTAATTCTAAAATAGTACCATTTTCAAAACATCAACAGTGAAATAGCTTACAAAACTAGTTAGCTTAGATCTTAAACGAAAATTGAAATCGACAAAATTTTATTTGGAGTTGCAACAGGAGATTCAAATTTTTATTTGCCTCGGGCAAGTCAAGCAATACATTTATCTAACCCTTCTTTTCGCTATCATAATTTCGGCCTACTTAATTCATATATTTGGAGTGAATTCCCATTTGGAACACTTTTAGTCGTATGGAATCAAGTAGAATTCAATCTATCGTCTGTCATTTACCGAATCTGGCATCACAGGATTTCGAGTTATAATTAAGCCTCTTTCCGTGAAAGGGAAGTGACGTACTCTTAATTCGTGGATTGGTGAAAGATTAATTTGCAAATATTTAACTTATTCGATCGGAAGTATCTAAGACTAGCTTATAAGGATAGACTGACAATTTGCACGACTCGACTGGTTTTTCAGATTAAGCAATGCGAATTATTTCGTTAGTTTAGGTCAATTTATGGCATTATGAACATGTGTATGTTATCGTATTGCTATTAAAAACTTAATGAATGGTTCTAAAATAAATAAGTTGTTTGATAAAATGTATATTTTTAATGTTTAGTTAATATTTGCGATAAGTTGTCTAGCAGTACTTATTTGACTATTAGTTTCACGATTTAACAATTAATTTTTGTTTGGTCCTAAAAATTTCTTTAGTTTCTTTAAACTCAGATAAAAAAATTTCAGTGTGAATTAAAATATTAAAAATGTGTTTAGGGAATTACACCCCCCCCCCCCTTACTTTAAATCGCCTGCATATAGTCCCAAATTGTATAAAAACCACATTTTACACTATTCTAATGCTTCTCAAATTTTTAATTTGCATTTTAAAATTGATAGTTTCGATATTAACACCAAACAAAAAGTCACGTGATATATTATCAGAAAAACGTAGATATGTTATAAACTCAAGTTTCCTTGCACGAAAGCACAACCATGGGCAGAACTATGAAAGACTCGCGGTGCAATCAGGATAAAGACAAAATAAAAACGATGAAATTTTCTGTATCTGATTGCTCATGGTTTTTGAGCTCCGCACATGTCGTGGCTTCTATGAAAGGGAACTATGAGTTTAACTATAGTGTCTCGAATAGTAAACTAATCGGCAGCACTTTCTCTGGAAGTGTTGAAGTCGGTGAAAATGTTTGCAAAATAACATCACTGGCACTAATAGTCCTATAATTGGAAGTTCACATCCGTTCTAGTGATCTTATTTAGTGATTTAAAACACAAAATAATTAATAGTAAATTGTTAACATAATTTTTGACTCTATATATTCAGATTTTTGATAAGTGGATTATCTTTATAGAAAAAGCTAAGTAAAAATTAAAAATTGGAAGTTGGGGCTGGAGAGCCCAGTCGGTTAGGCGTTCGCCTAGCATGCGGAAGGTCCCAGGTTCGGGTCCGGGCATCGCATGTAAATTCGTAATTGGGCAGGCTGAGAGTTTTTCACATTTGTTTCAGATTCAATTTAGAAAGTCATTGACAGAGGTGCCTTAGTCATTAAAATTCTTTAAAAAGACACAACCCTTGCCCTTTTAACTATACTCCACATTTTAATCATATGAAAATATGTTAAAATATTTTAATCCGCGTCTCAACTAAAATTAATTCACATGCCACTAAGATTGATTTTTCAAGCTCTTCTAGTTTCGAAGGATTGTTCTCGTAGACAGTTTTATCGATATCGCACAGAAATTTAGCTTTTCGATGCACTTTAAATATGTGGTGGTGTAAAGTTACGACGTCGCTGGGGCTGGGGAGCCCAGTCGGTTAGGCGTTCGCCTAGCTTGCGGAAGGTCCCAGGTTCGGGTCCGGGCATCGCCAAAATAACTGCCAACCTATAAACGGCCCGTGCAGCCAAAAATGTCCGAGGAATAATACCCCGTGTAGAGGGAGTGCACGTTAAATATCCTTCAAAGTCCTAACGCTGCGTACGATGTCGCACTTAACGGTTGCATTGGGTGCCTACACAGGTGTCGGCTCGTCACTTGACTGTGGTTCTAAAATACGACGCCCGTAGCCAATAGCCTTCGTGTAGCTCTAGTGCGACGATGAGTCAAACTAAAACTAAAAATTGGATGTTATTCCCTGTAGAATAAGTATAACTATTTGCCTTTTTAATTTAATGATTTCCGTATCTTAATTATTATTTGTTTCCTTATATCTTTATTCGATAATTAGTTCCTTTGATTTGTAGTTTTCAGAAACCTGCAAGAAATCTAAATTATCAGTTATTCTTTCTGCATGAAAATATTAAAAGGAAACTTCTAGATACAGTATGCTTTTGGTTAATTAAATGATCGTGAAAGTAGTTAAAATTTTTAATTATTAGCAGCGCCGGACTTAATATTTTTTACAAAACCCTCATCCTCAAGCTTCTTTGAAGATCAAAGAGTTTCAGTAACGATTCAAATACTATATTCGGTTGTGTAATATTAACTAGAAAAAGGAAATAGCTATAGTTAAAGGCAATTTGCAATAATTAACAGTTTATCCATATAAAGTTTCTCAAACACATGTCATTAGACAGATTCTTTTAATTAAGAATCATTTATGATAAGTGTTTTTCTTTGTGTCTCACTTATACTAATAAATAAGTAATCAAGACGCAATTGTTTAAGAAACTGGAGAAATTAATGCTTTCAGGGTTATTAATTTGGTATGTAAAAGGATTTGTTTTGAATTCTAAAAACTAAAAAATTGTTTTAAATTATATTACAGTGTTTTTATGAGTCTAAATTCGTGTTTGATTTATTACTGGATAGAAAAGTTTGAAATTAACTTTAAATCTTTAAAAGTATTTTAAGTATTCGATATTTTGGAATCGTCATAAAGGGCTTGTACACAATTATACTATGGTTTGACGGAATGTCCGGCCCAAATTTTAAGAATGTTCTTTTTTAAAAAAAAGCTCATGTATGTAATGTTTCATCTAAAAATATAACCGGGCACTACGATATAAGCATTTAGTTTCCTCAGAAGTTGAAATTAGTAAATTTATACTAACATGGTAAAAAAATAAGCAACCAAAAGTTGTTAGAAAAGTACTTGAAGACCAATTTTATTTAATGTATACATTGTTCGTTTCCCTAAATGTTCCTCTATGTGAATCAGGCATTATTTTTATCCCACGAAATATGCAGTTTTGAAGGCTCAGTAACAGATTGGTATTATTTTACGCTAGCTGCAAAATGTTCGTGGTTCAAATACAAGGTTCGCATAACTGTTTATACCTTTAGTACATCTACTGATTGGGTTGGGGCCCGGATGGCCGAGTGGTTTGGACCATTATGCTAGCAGTCTGCGCGCTGTAACGGGTGCGGGTTCGATTCCCGCCTTCGCCCTGGGTGTACTTTCTTTCTCTGTGACAGTAAAAATTCTTTATGTGTCTGTCTTACTTGACGAAGGCTTATAAGCAGGTCTCTTATCAAGCATACAAGCCGGAATATATATGTACCTACCCTACCCCCCCCCCCTATTGATTGGGGATCAAGCTAGCTTGGCAACTAAATAAGGAGTTTTGTCTCAGTCTAGCCAACTACTGTTTTAAACCATCATTCCCACGCAATTGCAAAAGGTTATAACATCCTTTTTAGAGTTTACCAGCGGTTCTTTACGAAGCGTTCAGAAACAACAGTTGTTCTGTGTTGAGATCTCTCCGAATGAGATAAGTAACTTTCCTAACCGATAGAATAGTTCTCAAAGAAAGCGATAATACGCTTCAGATGAAAGACAACAGTATAGTTTTCTTCAAAGGCTTAGCTTTTTTACAGTTTCTTCTTTTGTGAGGCCCAATAGAAATCAAATATCTAGAACAATAGAAAACCACAATACAGTTGACGTAACTTTTTATTTGAATTGATTCCTTTGTAAAGATAATATACGAACTCGCTAAAATGCTATGAAATAGAACTCTGTAATTTTAGTTTCAACAGAAGTTTTGTGTAAATCCTAAAGAAACAAAGCCATTAATCCTTGAAATATATTTTTTAAAAATAAAGAATTAATCGTTGGCGATAATTTTTATCTACTAAAGATAATATACGATAATTATTATTAAAGATTTAAAGATAATTATTTATCTGTAAAGATAATATACGAACTCGCTAAAATGCTATGAAATAGAACTCTGTAATTTAGTTTCAACAGTATGTTTTCTAAGAACAAGCCATTAATCCTTGAAATATATTTTTTAAAAAAAAGAATAATCGTTGGCGATTAATTTTTATCTACTAAAGATTTAATATACGTATAATTTATATATTATTAAATGAATTAAAGATAATGAATCTTATTTTAGTTTAACAGAAAATATTACGAACCGCTAACTGGTATATAAAAAGAACTCTGGGATAATTTTATTTTAAACAGAAGTATTTTTGTGTAAATCCCTTTAAAAGAAAAAACCAAAACTTTTAAGCTTAATCCTTGAAATATTTTTTAAAAACAAAGAATCTAATCGTTGGCGATTAATTTTTATCTACTAAAGATAATATACGATAATATATTATTAAAGATTTAAAGATAATATATTTATCTGTAAAGATAATATACGAACTCGCTAAAATGCTATGAAATAGAACTCTGTAATTTTAGTTTCAACAGAAGTTTTGTGTAAATCCTAAAGAAACAAAACCATTAATCCTTGAAATATATTTTTTAAAAATAAAGAATTAATCGTTGGCGATTAATTTTTATCTACTAAAAGATAATATACGATAATATATTATAAAGATTTAAAGATAATATATTTATCTGTAAAGATAATATACGAACTCGCTAAAATGCTATGAAATAGAACTCTGTAATTTTAGTTTCAACAGAAGTATTGTGTAAATCCTAAAGAAAAAACCATTAATCCTTGAATATATATTTTTAAAAATAAAGAATTAATCGTTGGTGATTAATTTTTATCTTCTTGCATTTTATAATTCTTAAATTCGATTTAGTGGATTTATTTTTTTAGGAATACTATACAATATCAACGTTTTTATTAGTTAAAAAAGATAACTAGAAAGAAAAATTATTGTATTTAAATCACTAGTATTGTGTTTAAACGTATATTTGGTAAGAACTATTAGGTTTTGTATAACTGTTTTCTTGTTTGTTTAAACTCTGTTTTGCAAAATCGTCAAAGTATATTTTACTACTAAATTTTAGTTTAAGACTTTCTTACAATTTTGAAAAAAAAAAATTTAATATAAAATACAACACTTCCCATATTTCTGAATGTACAAAGTATTTAGTTTCTCATAAATAATGTACCTTCAATACAAATAATTTATCTTGGGTTAAAAACTTCCCTAACTACAGATAATTTATATTTTGTACAAAAGAAATTTTTATATCAAGCATGAAAGAACTCAATAAATTTTTTTGATGGCCCCGCACAATAAATGTTCTTCTACCAGCGATTTATGTTATGCTTCTATCGCCAACAATTTTTCAAAATTGCGTTTTATGCTTTTTTCCGTTACGTTGGTGATAGAAATCTACAGAAAAGGTATTTTATATTTACGTTACTTAATACGAGGCCACGATGGTTTGTCAAAACTGTTACTGGATGATTCTCCTACAAGTGAATAATTTAAATCTCTTGGTGTTAAACATGCTATATTAGTAACTTGTTGGGGGGGGGGGGGGTTGTTTCGGCATAATGTTTATTCTACAGTCTCTGGACAAATTATTAGACGCACTGTAATTTTTTAGTAATTTTATGTTTCTGCAGAGTTTTATGCAGAAATGGTATATTTAAACTACAATATTATTGTTTTTATTTAAAAGAATTGTTGTAGACTACAATATGTATTTATTTTTAACATATGGCAACACTGTGTTGACAAAGTGATACATGAGCGTAAACAATTACAAACCAGTATCAGCTCCTAGAAAAGGTTATTTACGTGTGGAATCATCATCCTCAAATGCAGGAGACAGTACAGTCTTGCATTGATAACATGCCGCGCAGAATGAAAGCTTTGATAGCGGCTAAAGGTGGCTCAACTGAATATTGACTTTTACTAACATTAATTTCACTTTTCTTTAAAACTTAATAAACTTATGCTTTTCTAAATTAATGCTCTTTATTTATGTAAAAAAATCGGTAAATGATTGGATAATATAAAAATAAAAAACAAATCAATTTTAAATAATAAAACAGTACAATATCACTCGGCAATTAATATTTTACATGAAATCTTGCAGTGCGTCTAATAATTGTCCAGGGACTGTATAATCTATGTTTCGATGCACTGATGTTCTGGAACATTTTTAAAGTGCAATTAAAATTTTATTGCTAATTTCATGACTCCAAATAAAAATTAATAATTTACAAAAAAAAACTTATTTTATAAAATAAGTAATCATTTTTGTAGAATAAACTATTTTTATATATTTATTCCGAGTCCAAGTATTGTCCCCTATTGTTCGGTCACTACTGTCCTTTTGTATAAAACTGATCATGTGATTATCAGTTGACCCTTTCAGATTAAGATTACACCTGCATTTAGCATATTGAAATCAATTAAAATACTGACAGCAACAGTTTGGCTTCATGTTTTGTACATAAAAAAAGAAATTTCAAGCTTGAAAATAGGCAGAAAAGTATGAATAGTATGAGCATGCTTTTAATCTGTTGTTACTGTCCCTCACTTTATTTTATTGCTATTTATGGTTATTTTTTGATTTTGTCACAATGCTTTTGCATCGTTCAAATTATGCTGTTGTAGTTTACCCAAGCCTATCTTATATTATGTGTACAGAAAGGGTATTTATTACTCTTTGTCACTGCTGTTTAATATTAAGATTTTTTTAATATGACTAGTATTAGAAAAAAAATCTGGACACAAGAGCGTGACCGAATGCTGTATATGTTTTGAACATGCCTCATCTCTATTTTGGACAAAATTTTGATGATGAACTTTTAACTAAAACACAAATTAAAATTATACACTTTTGGGAGAATCACACTCTTAAAACAAACGAGTGGTTTTAACTCAGTCTGGGTTAATTTCCACTCCTTTCCGTGCCGAAAATGCACTTCTCCTATAGGAGTGGATTCACTCTTTTTGCGGAGTGGTAAAAGAAATAAAAACAATCTACGTCATACACTCTTAAAACAAGGTTTACCTCAGTCTGAGTTAATTTCCACTCCTTTCCGTTGCCGAAAATGCACTTCCCCTATTGGAGTGGATTTCACTCTTTTGTTTTAAGAGTGCACAACTGTGCTATTTTAATTATTCTCAAACTAGTCACAAAACACTGAACTTATTTTAAATTTTAATCTATTAATTATTAATTTTTACTCAATTATTACGATAGTAGTGTTTGCACATTAGATAGTAGGGAAAATATGTCCTTTCAAAATCTAATTTTATTAAAAGCTGCAATCAAAATTGGCCTTTATAATGTACACTGCTCAAAACATTTAGGGGAGCACTTTCTGTACTTTTGTTAACCCTTTCAGTTTCACTATTTATTTTTTATTTAAAAAAATGAAATAGATTCTTGTCATCTACATGAAATGGTAAAAACTGGTCAAAATCTTAATTTGTTTTAAACTGAAATATTAAGGGAAAAATTGGTATCATAATCTTGAATAAATTATAAAATAATTTTTTCAAAGCTTTACTTATTAAAAAAGTTAAATCAATTTTAACATCTAGAATGCAATCGTGAAGAATTTAGGTCCATTTATTTAAAAATTTTTTGGGAGTGAATTTATTTCCTTTTTTCATATCATTTAATTAAACAAACTTATTTAGTTCTCAAAAACATATCTTCCATCTTACGATAAATATAGTCACTCAACTTAGTAAGAAAAAAATCGCATGCGATGATTCAAATGGAATCATTAGGAGTTAAAGGTTTAAACCATGCATTCCCTAATTCTTTTGAGCAGTGTATATAGAATGGGAATAACTGTCTTCCAAATTCTCTAAAACTTTTTTTTATTACTGCAAAGTTTTATTAGTAGCCTTGTTATTTCTAAATGACTACTATTTATGGGATAAGTATAGTAATATTGCTTGATTATTTATTGCGCAAATACTTTGTTACTTTTCTTGACGATTCGCCAAAAATTCTTTGATGTCTGTCAATCGTGAGTTCATCTTAAACTGTTTTTATAATCGTTGTGGAATATCTTGTTTTATTGCAAACATGATTAAAAATTAATGAAAAATATTTTTAAAAAAAAAACATTTTTTTAATGTACAAGAACAAGAAAAACTTAATTATATTTCTTTAGATACATAAAATCGTAACTTTTTATAAATGTATTAACATTTGGCCCTCAAACTATCTTGTTAACTAAATTTGTAAATCAAGTCTTAAAAATAATCTCTACTAATAAACGTTTACAACTATATGAAGCCAACGTGAGGACAAGTTGTATAGATTCTTTGTAATATCGGAATTTTATTTTACTTTCCCTCCTTTTCAAGTTTGCTCTTTTAGGCGAACTTACTATAAAAGTATCATTTATTTGGCACTAATCTCACACAGGTTTGAGCTGCATTCATCTTGGGGTGGATTAGTTCGTAGATAAATTTTGTGAAAACATGTTATGGAGTTTTCTATACATTATCAATACATCATTCATGTTTCAATACTAATAAAAAAGTAAAGAGCGCTGTGTGTAAATCAAAGTTATGGATCGTAATACCTATTATAAATGCCGAGAATTCGAATTTAATTGACGATAAAGTCCCTTAATAAACCTATTTGTTGTGTATTATCACAGTAAGGTTTGTTTTTTCATATTTGTTCAATTTTAGAAGGCGAAATCAATCCGAAACAAATCCACACCAGCTTTCGCCAAATCCGACATTTCCCTTTCGTGTTCATTCGACAGGAACGAAATTCAAAATGAACAACAAATCGAATGGTGAAATGAAATAGCTTTTTTCATTTCTGATTTAAAAAAAATAATATTTGAAAAATAATTGATAAGTAGTAGCCATAATGATAAAACTACAAAAATTTTTATTTTTTTTTTAAAAGAATCGAGAGTATTGACTAAAATTAACTTTGGGATTGACATTCGGGAATTTTGAATTAATCAGGAAATTTGCGATGACATAATTCATATTTAGAATTGTCGTTTTGTTTGATTGGATTGTGCATTCCTATGTGATGTATTTAATTGGAATTTTAAAGACAAATAAGTAATGAGTTTTAATTTTTATAATTGAAAGTACGTGAAAAAAATGACAAGTTTTAATCTATAGCAATTGAATTCAAAACTGTTCGAGTTGTATGACTTTTAGTCCGTGCGAAGAACGAGTATTTATTTGCTAGTACTTTATAAAAAAAGTAAAAAGCTCACGTGTAGTAAATTACACAAGGTTATGAATCGAATACCATTTACAAATGCGAGAGAGTCGTAATTTATAATTGACGCCATTCAAAGTTTTCCTTAATTTACACCAATATTTATTGTAGATATTTTTTAAATTAACAAAGTAAAAAAGGATAATGATTGGTATTGGTTCATTCAAAAATAAAATATGGTTTGATCTGAATTTGATAGACAAATGTGTGTTTTAAATATTAACACATTATAAAATTATGGCCTAAGGATTGGTACGTGAAAAATGATTGATAGGTTTTAAAAAAATCTAGTTATAAATCATAGATATCATAGTTAAAGTATTAGATTGACAGATCACGTGACCTACAATGCTAACGAAGGGACGCGCATGGAGGCCAAAATAAGAGGGCAAAATGGCCAGTGTTGTCACCACTTTAAGGAGAAAAATACTACGGCATCATCGGAAAAATACCATTTAATTCTAAAATTACAAAAAAAAATACTAGAAAAGCATTTCAAGTCACTAAAAAGATTCCAAAATGCAGCTAGTATTTTTACGATATTTTTTTTGTAATTTTAGAATTAAATGGTATTTTTTCGTAGTATTTTTTCTCCTCAAAGTGGTGACAACACTGTCCCTTTTGCCCTCTTATTTTGGCCTCCAGGCGCGACCCGTCGTTAGCATTGGAGGTCACGTGATCTGCCAATCTAATACTTTAACTATGATATCTATGAGTTTAACAGAACAAAGCATTTCCGAAGACCTTTGTAGACCAATTCCTTTTAAGCTGCAAAAAAAAACCTGAAGCGTAAGAAAACATTAATACAAAAAGTTTACTCCTCAAATCATAAACGCATTGTATAACCTTCCACAAAAACACTGTCATCTTGCCTTTCTATCTCGCGCCATTTGTCAAGAGAGTGAGCAAACCAACATTAAATGTTTGTCACCGTTGCCAACGTGCAGAGAAGAACTCTCTCTGAATAAATCGAATTGCCAAAGGTGCTTCGGCGTGGGAAAATCGTGGAATGGTTAAATCATTTGTACCTGTCACCTGCAACAGAGGAGATTCGAAGCATTCTTTTTTTTTGCTTCTACTCGTCTGCTGATTAGAAAAGTGTGATTTGTTCCGGGAGCTTGACAGTCGCACTGCAGTTCCTTCCATTTCTTGTTCTTTTTTTTTCTAAACCAGTGGGTAATTCAGGAGAGGGTTTTTGTCTAAAGTAATTTGAACGCTCAGCAGAATTTCTATTGTATGTTGTTAGCTGAATAAGAAAAGAGTTTAAGTAATTTGAGTGTATGAAATTTTCGGAGAATAATGGACAGGTTTCAGGTCTTGAGTGGCAAAAGAAATTCTTGATAAAAATCAATTATTTCTAAACTAATTCGATTGGTGAATCAATGTCACGTGAGAGCAGAGCACCAATCGGCACACTGTTTCAGATAAATACAAAAAGAATAGAAGTTGACGGAAATTATGTAATATTTTAATTGATTGGATTGATTCACCAGCCAATCAAATGAAATATACCTTATATTAAAAATATTTGTTTCTAAAAATTCGAATGAAAGTAGATGAGGCGAAAAGTTAATGAACAAAAATCTATTGTTGGCCGTTCCTTGCTTTAATTTAAAACTTTTTTACATGTGTTTATGGTTAAATAATTAAATATGAATATGAGGATAAATTTGGCAGTTTGGGTAATGAGATTTAACAACTTAATGGATTTTGTAACTGTTTGATTTAGGAATTTACAGAAAGAAAATTTCTATTTGAGCTAAATTCATTTTACTATGTTCGATGTGAAATGTTCACAAAAAAGTTGAATAATATAAATTTTATATATAAGAAATTGTCGGGAATCAATTATAGACAGCTATGAAAAAACTAAAATTCAATTTCTTTTTCTTCCTTAGAAATAGCACTAAAAACCTTTCAGCTTTTTTTATCTATAATTGTAAACATTTACATATAAAATGATTTCGTATATTTTGTACTGGTCAGCTTGTAATCAAAAGAAAATTTAATCTTTCATTAATACCATTTTACCTAGATTATGTTACTAGCATATAATTTGTCTAAATCTATTATAAAATACGAAAGAATGTTCTCAAAGTACTTTTCTGTATTTCTACCATTCTTTTATTTGCGTCTTGGCATGGAAAAATCTCTAAGATATTCTTCGCAAACTCAGGTAAAAGCTTTCTGAATGAAAATCTTCGTTCAAACACGGAGGAACTCGCCCCCATTAAAAAAGACGGTGAAACCAAGACAAACGAAGAAATACCTCGGATAGAACCTGAACGAAGATCAGCGAGGATGAGTAGAGCACGTTATTTCCCATGGCCGGTTGATTAGTATTTCTGTTCTTTTTAGTTAGAACTTTATGATCGCCACAAACGTAAAACTCTTATCTACATACTATCTACGTAAAACCATAGATATCATAGTTAAAGTATTAGATTGGCTGATCACGTGACCTCCAATGCTAACGACGGGACGCGCATGGAGGCCGAATAAGAGGGAAAAATGGCCAGTGTTGCTGCCACTTTAAGAGAGAAAAATACTACAGAAAAAATAGCCTTTTCTAGATACTTTCTAAAATTAGAAAAAAATACTACGAAATACTTTAATTCTAAAATTCCAAAAATATAGAAAAGGATTTAAAGTCACTAAACAGATTCCAAAATGCAGCTAGTATTTTTACGATATTTTTTTTTGTAATTTTAGAAATAAATGGTATTTTTTCGTAGTATTTTTCTCCTTAAAGTGGCAGCAACACTGGCCATTTTGCCCCCTTATTTGGCCTCCATGCGCGTCCCGTCGTTAGCATTGGAGGTCACGTGATCAGCCAATCTAATACTTTAACTATGATATCTATGCGTAAAACGGTACGATTCCTCATCTCTTATGAACAACATGCATGTTGCCATAAATTTGTTTAATCGGTAATTTCATTTTCAAAATTTGATATGAAATTGTTTTTATTTTATTTAAATATCTTCAGATTTTTTTTTAAAATTTGTAAATGAATAAAATGAAAAGTTGAAGTTTTACACAAAGGAATATCCCTTAACTTCTAGTTAAAAAATAATAAGGACTAACTTATTTTATTTTCCATTTTAAAGTTTTCTTTGGTTTGGAATCAGCAATGGTGAGTTTAACTAATCAAAGAAATATAATGTTAAAAAGCGCACCAATTTGATACCAATGCTAATGACACGAGTTATTCTTTAGAGGTTGGGTTAAAATAAAATAAAAATTAAAATTTTCGAGCTATAAAACATTACTTACTTAAGCTCCTCACGCCTTCCTGGCGCATAAGGCATCCAGCCTACTCCTCCAAGCCCTACGATCTTTAACATTGGTTCTCCTCGAAACTGGATAATTTTAAATTCTTGAGGTCTTTTTGTAGCTGTCTTTGCCATGTTATTCTATGTCTTCCTTTTTTCGTTTTCCATCAGGAGCCCAAGAGAGTGAGATGTTCGGTAGCTTCCTAAGCTTGTTTTATTATATCCTCGTTTTTCCTTTTTATTGTCCAGAAAATATTAAATATCTTTCTTAAACAACTTTGTTGAAAAACTTCTAATTTGTGAATGTCTGATTTTCTGAGGCACCATGTTTCGGCACCATAGAGTAGTATTGGCTCTATAAAACATTTAAGAACAAATAAATATATACAGTTAAAACATCAAAAAATGAGAAGAAGTATTTAACTTTGGTTTATTTCATAAAAAATTTCTTCAAATTAGGATTTTATTTCGTCAAAATTTGAATGGTTTAGTTGCAAAACTCATATTATCATACACTGTTAAAAATTTGGTGCTAGGTTTCACCGTGATATTGGTTGGTTTCACCATGGTATTGGTTCCTAGTACTGCAACGGCTGCATGGTGAAATTTTTCACCTTTTTTTCGGTGTTTGGTTGAACCATTTTTCTGGATTTTGAAACGAAAACCTGAGAAATGGTTCAACCGAATACCAAAATTATGGTGGAACGTTTCACCATTCAGCCGTTGCAGCTACTAGGAACCAATATCATGGTGAAACCAAGCACAAAATTTTTAAGTGTAAGTATAACAATCGTAAATTCGATTGGACGAAGTGGCCAATGAAGGGACCGAACCTAATGGCTTAGTTATACTGTGGAGATAGTTTTGCAACTAGACCATTCATTTCTAGTTTGAAAGATATAGTGTCCGTGCATTATTTTGACTTGTATTTTATATTATTGCATCTTGAAGGATATGTTTAATTCGGTAGATAGTGGGAATATCTTTAAATATACATTTCGCTTGAATTAAATTGCACCATAATACACTGTTAAAAAATTGTGCACTTTGTTTCACCAAAAATATGGTTCCTAGTAGCTGCAACGGCTGTGTGGTGAAACGTTAAACCATATTTTTGGTATTCGGTTGAACCATTTCTCAGGTTTTATTTTCAAAAATCCAGAAAAATGGTTCAACCAAACACCGAAAAAAAGGTGAAACATTTCACCACACAGCCGTTGCAGCTACTAGGAACCAATATCATGGTTAAAGGAACCAATACCATGGTGAAACCAAGCACAAACATTTTAACAGTGTATATACAATCGGATGAATGTAAAATAAATATTAATAAGGGTAAAAATGATAGTTTAGGTTGCTATATATGAAAAAAAAAGTGTTTGCATGAATTTATTTTCATTCTAAAACTTCGAAACGTAAAACAACAAATGTTCTATAACAATCTTGTATTTTCCTTGAGAATCCTCAACAAACGAATGAAGAGCGATTCAAAAAGAAGAAAAAAAAAGATTTTCCCGCAGTTTGTGTTTCCTCATTTATCGCCGGTTTTCGAAGAAGTAAGACTTTACCTGCGATTTGTACTAAGTTCTTTTTGTTTCAGACCGAGGAAAGAGATTTAGGAGACTCAATCGTCTAATCTTGTTAAGGGTTCAAAAACTGTTTAATGCCGGTTGATCCTTTTTTTTTCTCAAATGGTTTTGTTAAATGATGCGATTTAAGATTATTATTTGATATCAAAATGGTGTTATTATAAAATGTTTTTCAGAAATATATTTTAAAGTGTTTTTTCTTAAAAAGTGCATTAAATTTACTTTTAAAACCTTAACTTTTAAACTTTGTTTTGTCTTTATTAAATGCTCATATTTATTGCTCATGAAACTATTTTATGCTTAAGTTTTACGTTATAAATATATATTTATGTGGGAAGTGCTTTACTAAGTGCCATAGTTAGATGTAACTACTATAAATACTTTTTTTTGAAACTTAGAACACAAGAAAATTCAATCAAATTTGTTACGAAACAATATTTTCATAAGACAACCATACTATCGATGTATTCAAACAATTGCCAAACCAATTCTAAAGAAACAGTTGAAGTCTGCTTTTAACTTATTCTTCCTTTTACACTTGGTTAGTGGTAATCAATAACTGAGGCGCGAACTGCATCGCCTGATCTTTTTAATGGTGCAAAACTGCTGTCGGTTAATTTTTTTTTATAATTCTATTGGTTTCGTTAAATGATACGAATTAAGGTTATTCTTTGATAACTAAAGAGTATTGCTATAAAAAAAGTCTTTTAGCAGTATGCTGCACAGTCCAGTCCCTGGACAAATTATTAGACGCACTGCAAGATTTCATGTAAAATAGTGTTGTCAAAAACACAGTGTTGCCATATGTTAAAAATAAATACAAATATGTAGTCTACAACAATTCTTTTAAATAAAAATCAATAATATTGTAGTTTAAATATACCATTATTTCATAAAACCTTTTAAGAAACATAAAATCACTAAAAAAATACAGTGCGTCTAATAATTTGTCCAGGGACTGTATGTGTGTTTTTTAATCTAAAACGGGCATTAAATTTTCTCAAAAATGCCTTTTGTTGGCCCTTTTTAGCAGATATATTACAGATTAAAGAACGATTTTTATTCCCTTTCTCTGCCTAAGTTGAAAACTTTCAAGTATACAAAGTCCCAAACATGTTCCATCAGCCTTTTTGAAATAAAATGTTTATCTGATAATACTTTTAAATTAAACTATGCATTATATATCGAGCCTTAAAATGTGATTATTTCAATATTGATGTTTCTTAGCTTTTAACTGCACTTTAATAATACAAGAAATATTTAGATTTAAAATCTGAACATAAAAAAATTAAATTTATAAACTAACATTTTTTTTCCTACAATATTTAAAAAAAAATTTCATAAAAATGTACACATGCATTGTAGTTCCAACTTTTCTCTCAACCTTTTCATGTAGATGTCCCTAGAAAATTATTAGACGCACTATATTTTTTTAGTAATTTTATGCTTCTTAAGAGTCTGTATGAAATAATGGTATAATTAAACTACAATATTATGGCTTTTTATTTAAAAGAATTGTTGTAGACTACATATTTGTATTTATTTTAAGATAATTATGATTAAGATTAATTTATATTATTTTTTACAAGATTATTTATGTGTGGAATCATCATCCTCAAATGCAGGAGACAGTACAGTCTTGCATCGATAGCATGCCGCGCAGAAATAAAGCTTTGATAGCGGCTAAAGGTGGCTCAACTCAATATTGACTTTTACTAACATTAATTTCACTTTTCTTTAAAACTTAATAAACCTATGCTTTTCTAAATTAATGCTGTTTTATTTATGTCAAATAAATCGGTAATTGATTGGATAATATAAAAATAAATACAAATCAATTTAAAATATAAAACGGTACAATATCACCCGGTAATTAATATTTTACATGAAATCTTGCAGTGCGTCTAATAATTTGTCCAGGGACTGTATACCATTATATATTCTACAAATCTAAATAAGATATCCCTATGTACTCCGTGATATAATGTAACCCTTTGTCGCTCTAACAAAAGAAAGTAAATATATTCAAAGTAATATACGTGATGAAGGTAGCAAGAGTTGTGTCGTAAAATTTTTAATTCTGACGCATTTTTGCACGTTAAATTTTCGTGAATATATCAACGATAAAACATTTTTTCTTTGAAAGATGCTTTGTTTTTTTAACTAAAAATAAATATTCATACACATGACAATAGAGTTGTTTCACGGAGGATCTGGCAATAGCTCTGCGGTTTTGTTTTCATGTCTCTCAAATTACTTTTGTTGATATTCGAAATTGAGTTTTCTAAGAATAAGTTATTTTAGGTTTTTTTTTTAATTACAACTTCTTGCTGTGCTGTTGGTTGTTTTAATCATTTATCAAGGAAAACTGGCATTGAAAGAAGCTGGAATTTTAAAAATTAACAACTGAAATATTCTCTTCGAAAACTTACTCCCGAATACCAAAACAACAGTAATTCGAGAGACATAAAAAAACGAGAGCTATGCCAGATCCTCGAAACAACCCATTATAAAGTTTACGTGGTTAATAGAGCTAAGATTATGAAAGAACCTGACAAACTGGTGTGTATAGACGTTAACCCTGCTTTATAATAGTTGGTCGATTCTGCAGGGAAGTAAGATTGATAGGTTTTTAAAAACTATAGTTATTGAGACAACCAATAACGAAAAAGCAAAGAAGACATTAAAATATTATTTAAAAAAATGGGATTTTTTTATCCAAAGTATTCTGTATTTATTCGTTATCCTCTTGTGTAAGATACGATAAGGTATAAAAAAACTATTTTACATTTTTACTGAAAGAATTTTAAGTGTAAAGAATGTATCTTTGAAAATTTCTGATTTTTAAATATCCTAAGAGTTCATAAACATACAGTCCGTAGAAAAATTATTAGACGCACTGTATTTTTTTTAGTAATGATGAAAACATACCAAAGAATGCCATATCATTAAAAAAGATGTCGATATATGTATTAAGTATAGCAGATAGTATTTTCTATTCAATAGCTTAAGTTTAGGAACACAAATGTCCTTCTAAAGGTATTTTGTTCATCATTGATTGAGACATGAAATCTTGCAGTGCGTCTAATAATTTGTCCAGGGACTGTAAAGTTATAATCAGAGTTACTTGATATAAGCTCTTCCAAAGTACACAAAATCGTTGAATTCGTTATGAAATATCAACCTGCGTTTATTAAAAGCTTAAAACCAGGTGAACACATGATGGATCGCTGTTCGCCTATAAAGATCATAATTTTAAAATTCTATTAACTCAAAGAATATTTAAAAAAAAATCTTCTTTGTATTTTATAATTAAATTAAAATACATACTTCAGATGATCTTAATAAGGTTAACTGTTGCGAATTTTTTGCGTGAAAAAAATATTTTAAAGTCCAAAAAATAAGGCATTTTGAAAAAAAATCCTATCCTTAATTAGGTAGAACATTATATACTCCAGAAAGCTGCCATAATTCAATTATTTCGCGTCTTCAGCTCTTGTTAGACTTACCCAGATAAGTGGCTATGAACCAAGAGAGCGTTATTAAATTATTTGCGTGATTAGACAATGATTATATTAACGGATAATTTACGTTATGAATCAATTATCTTTAATGAAATATTAACTAGCGTTCTAAGATTGTAAGTCGATAGTAGTAATCTTTAGTAATCAATTCTGTGTACGGGTTGCTGAGTTTTTAAAGAAAAAAAATACTAAACTGCGTTGAACTTTTAGTTTGGAATAGTATCATCCATTCTGAGTTTTGTTACATATTGATTTTCACATGCTATATATTAATTCAAAATTAAACGAATTTTTTAAAATCTAAACTCTATTATACACGATATAATTCAAAGTAATAGGGAATAAAAATTGATAAAATTTTTGTTACCATATCGATATTAACAATATTTTATAATATATATCAATTATATATTATACATCAATATTTTATCGTTTTGAAATAAGAAATTCTAAAAGAACGGAAATATCTTACTTTAATGTTATTTAAACACTCACTGAAATGCTTATCGGAAAAAAAAGTATATTTGTAACAGTAACTGTCACCAAGAACCGCTTTCACACAAGATTTATACATTTTAGAAAAATTCCCAAACAAAGCCATTTAGTTTAAATTAATAATTAATTAATAATTCTTCGAATGACAAACGACAAAAAATATTACTTAAATTTGATAAAGAAAATCGATACAAATACTGATTTTGGCTTTTTAAAAAATAAAATTTAATCTTTAAAAAGCCAAAATCAGCTCTTTGTATCAATTTTCTTTTGCAAATTTAAGTAATATTCTTAATCGTTTGTCATTCGAAGAATAATTATGTGAAATTGCTCAGGTCGAATTCTAGCATCCGATCCGATGACATTTGGCTCGTTGTAAAATGCCGCCATCTTATTAGTATCGCTTCTTATATCTTAAGGTATCAACATATCATGCTTAAAAACAGAATATTTTTTTCTAGAAAATATCGGGTTGTAAAAAATATTGTATATTTGGGAAAATATATCAAATTAAACCGTTATTAATTTCTCAATAAATTTAATCTGACTTTAAATACTCTAATTTTAATGGTTTTCTGACGTATTTTATGTCGTAAAATCATAAATGAATTTTTATTCTTGCTCGCCCCATCTGCAAAAGGAGTTCATGTCATCTAACAATTATATCTATTTATTTTTGTTAGTTATATTTTTAAGTTGCAAAAATTATATGTGAGTTGATTTAACATAACTTAACCTACATAATTTAACCTACTTAAACATAATTTAAAACCTACTTATAACTCGTATAAATAGATACGTTACGATACATTATTTTCATCTATATATATAAAAGGCAAAGTCCTGACTGACTCACTCACAGATTCATTCACGTATCAACGCCCAGCCCAAACTCTACTGGAGGTAGAGCTACCAAATTTTAGGAAAATATTCTTTTTATATCGTAGGCGTTATTTAAGAAGCAATTTTCTGAAATTCGACCCCAACGGGTGTAGGAAGGCAAAACGTGAGCTGTTTTCTACGTAGGAATTTGAACTTTTAATTTATAAATTTCGTTTTCTAATTTGGAAAAAAAATTCAGCGCGTTCAGCGTGAGCGAAAATTAAGTATAAACACGTCAGAGCACGTGAGTTTAATTTGTAGGATTGTTATTTGAATATCAGTATTTTTAGCTTCCACACTACGTTTATAACGTAAAAAGTGGAAGGTTTTATAATCGTTCAGTCCGTCTGTCTGTCCGTCTGTCTGTCACCCACTTTCACAGAAAGAACCACAAGTCCCACAGACAAGTGGGATACGTCATTTTAAAGCAAAAAATCAGATTAGGCTACATTCCAAATTTCATTAAAAAATTTAAATTAGAAGTTTATTTAAAATTTAAATAACTAAATTTTTTTATCTACATTGAAATAACATGCAAATTCTATTTTTATTCATATTTTCACTGTTGTCATCCACAAGTCCCACAGACAAGTGGGATACGTCATTTTGAAGCAAAAAATCAGATTAGGCTACATGCCAAATTTCATTAAAAAATTTAAACTAGAAACTTATTTAAAATTTAAATAACTAAAAATTTAATCTACATTGAAATAACATGCAAATTCCATTTTTATTCAATATTTTCACTGTTGCCATTTCGTTAAACGTACGAGAAACTTTTGTTAAACGTACGAGAAACTTTTGTTAAACGTACGAGAAACTTTTGTTAAAATAAAAATACACTTTTGAAAAAATATTTATTTATGTGATATAATTCGATTTGGATTGTTGTATTATCACAATAGAGTTCTTTTAATGGTTCTATATATATGTATGTAGAAAGATGCATAGAGAATTCTAACTTAACATAAAAAAAATATGCTAAGTTTCGCTTTTATTTTTAAAGCATCAATTGTACAAATTATAAATTTTTTGAACTGTAAATTAATTTAACAAATTATAAATAAGTGAATTTTCGAAAGAAATGTAAATGGGAAATTGTGGCGACAAAAATATTTATTAAAAAAGATTACATCATTATTCTTCGAACTTCAAACAAATTTAGCAAACGATAAAGTCTAATTATTAAATCTGAGAAAGAAGATTAATGAAAATAGTTAATTTTGGCGTTTAAAAGTTTGAATTACAAATAGCTAAAGGCCTTGTTTTTATTAGAATTAAATCACCTTTGCCATTCGCAACAATCGCTCGAGAAACTTTAATTCTTTTAGACAATAAATTAAAATAAATTTATTTTTGCAACATCGATCAGTTTGAAATGACGTCAAATATATTTCACTACGGAATCCTTGTATGGTGATATGAAATGTTTTCATTCTATTTAAAAGCGAGGAATATGACATATTTATTCTTTAAAATATAAATTAATTTTTGCAAACGATAAGTAATAATTATTGAATTTTCGAAATAAAATAAATGAAACTAGCCAAATTTAGCTTGTAAATGTTAAATATAGAATTAATGTTGTGTTTGGCGCGTTTTTTCCTGTTAAACACAAATATGTGGAAGCGAGTTAAGTGACAGATTCTGTTACAAACCTACTTGTTTTTATTTATAGAATTTAAATATCTTGATTTTTTGGTTACCGAATTTAATTTAATTGATGTTTACAAATGGTAAGAACTGAAGATATTGCTACAATGTCTGATGACAGTAAAGGCGATAACTATTCTAGATATTTGGTATAGATGATATAATGGTCGATTGAATTTTGGCATTGGCTACTTTTGGCGAAGTTGAAAATTTAACGTAAGGTAGCTATTTGCATCCAGTTGTATTGATTAGGGTTAGTTTGAATTATCGTCTAACTAGAGCTATGTACGAGGGCTATTGGCCACGAACGTCTTAATTTAGAACCACAGTCAGGTGACGAGCCGACACCTGAGAAGGCACCCAATGCAACTTTTAATGACAACGTCGGGACTTCGAAAAATATTTAACCTGCACTCCCACCACACGGGGTATTATTCGGGACACGGGGCATTTTTGGCTGCATGGGCCGTTTATAGATCGGCAGTTATTTTGACGATGACCGGACCCGAATATGGGATCTATCGCATGCAAGGCGAACGCCTTTACCGACTGGGCTCCTCAGCCCTGTCGAGTTGTCAAATATGGAGTGGAATGTTTACACCATTTCGGGCATTTTCGGGTGTAGGAGGGCAAATAGAAACTGGCCATTATATTATAGCTAATCTGAAATTTTAACACGGCCTATGGGAAAGCCCTCTAATTTCTTAAAAGGGCCTGGATACAATCGGACTGATATTAGAATGGGAGGAAATTATAATATACCGATGGAGTGCTGACCAGTGGAGAAGGGATCAATTGGTATGAAATAAATGTTTACATAAAAAGAAACACTCATCGTTATTAAGGGTACACCCGTACAACGCCGGGTTTATAAAGCTAGTAATTTATAAGACTGCTTTACTATCGATATATATACTATCGATATATTCAAACAATTGCCAAACCAATTCTAAAGAAACAGTTAAAGTCTGCTTTTAACTTATTCTTCCTTTAACACTCGGTTAATGGTAATCAATATCTGAGGCGCGAACTGCATATTAAATGGCAGAGTTAATAACGAGTCGAGCAGGTTAGAAAATCCCATCTCGGTATCGGAAATTCTTGTATCGGAAGCTGCGGGAATGCAACTTTAAAGGTCTTTTATAAAAATCCATTTATTATTGTTTTTGCTATTTTATAAATGTGCATATTGTTTAAATTTTATTTATGAAGAACTTAAAATTAGTTATTAAGTTTTTGTTAAAATTGTGTTGTCCATAAAGTAATTTTTAATGCATTGAGGGAATTAAAATTAAAAGAAATTGTATTGGCACTATTAGGTTTTTCTCTAATTTCATAAAGGGGGAATTGGCGCGCTGGACCGCGGGTCTCCAAACTCAAGTGCCTCAGTGTTAATCCAATGGCGAAAAAATCTATTTTTTTTGCCTTACAAATTTCCCCGGCTGATATTTTAAATATGAATAAAATTCAATTGGATATTATTTCTACAAACGGTTTCATAACGGAGGGTTTTTCAAGTTAAACTAAACCGTCGTCCAAAATAACTATTTCTGCCACTTTCTCGGCTGCAATGATTTTTACACGGTTTTTAATATAAGTATACTATAGTCTTCTTCTCCCACTTTTTGAAATTGCTTCGAATATTTTGTGTAAAATTATTTATTGAAATTTTAAAAAAAATATTCGAACTAATTTCAAAAAGTAAGAAGGTTGGGACCCGTAAGTCAGCTACATTTATTACATAAAAATCTGCTTGTAAAAATATTCAATACAGCCGGAGAAATGTGGCAGAGAAAATATTTTTTTCGCCATAGGATTAACACTAATGCACTTTGATTTGGAGACCCCCGGTCGAGCGCGCCCATTCCCCCATAAAACTATAGAGTTGTTTTGATTGGATTAAGTATCTTAAATGTTATATTCCTTAACTGTTTCAAATAACCGACTAAAAATGTATGTAAAATGGAGGTGATTTAAACGTAGTTTATATATGTCTCCCTTGGTATTTTGTAAAAAAAAGTACTTGTTAATACTCCTTAGAATCAAACTATTTTTGATTCTAATTATTTTAAATTTGAAAAGTAGTTCTGAAAATACTTGCGCAAAAATAAATATTTTACTCCACTTTTTTTAAAAAAATGATTTGCCAAGTCAAACCATCAATTAAAAATAACAAAATACTTTAATTTAATCTGCTGTTCAAATATAGGTCAATTACATTTAAACTTTAAAATTTTTCAGCGATGTAGAAAGATGTTAACTATACAAAACTAATATGCCCCGGATGGCCGAGTGGTTTGGACCATTACGCTAGCAGTCTGCGCGCTGTAACGGGTGCGAGATCGATTCTCGCCTTCGCCCTGGGTGTATATTCCTTTCTCTGTGACAGTAAAAAATTCTTTCTGTGTCTGTCTTACTTGACGAAGGCTTCATAAGCGGGTCTCTGATCAAGCACACAAGCCGGAACATATATGCACCTACCCTACCCCCCTACAAAACTAATCTGCTTTAAATACTTAAAAGAACAAGGAACAATTCAAATACACAATATTTCTTCAACTTCCTATACAAAGCTGATTGATGCGTCTGTTTCCAAGCGCTTTTGACACCGTCCCATTATTTCTCAACAAGGTTTTAAAATAATTTCATTCACGCCGAACCATTTCAAAGGGTCTCTTGAAAGAAAACGCGCGTAAAATGCCTAAAGAGCCAAAGCTCATTCAATTAATTTCGTTTAATTAACAATATTTTGGCACTTTAGGGGTAGAGTAGTATAAGATTTTAATAATGTTTGGAGTGATCGGATTATGTTACTTTTTGTTCTGAAAAACCGTAAATGTATTTTGTTTAGTTGTGTGTGTGAGGCTGGTGCATGTTAAATGTTTATGATCCGATGATGAAGCCGATACCTAAGTATGTTCGTGATAGAAATTTATTGTAAAGCTACATAATTTTTTCATAAATTTATTATTTATAGAAATATGTTACAATGATTTTTTTACAGAAAGTATCATATATTAGCATACGATACCTGACAATGACAATGACGATTTTAATGTTGAATGATCAGCAGATGTCAACTTCTTAATGTTAAAATGATATTGTAAAATGACATTAACTTCAATTACATATCGTCAGTGCAGGTAACTTTGGTCCAAAATCATAGAGTTGAAACAAAAGGTGTAATATTCATCCGCATAAATAAAAGAATAGTATAAAGTGTTTTATTTAGCTATGGTGTACTACTAGGGTGTTTAACGAAATAATTCAATATAATATGATTCTTGTTTAAAGAATTCTAATTGTTTATTAGTTGATATGAATATGGCAGAGAATAATTAGATTTCTATCTACATTCGAAGATTCAAAAATAGATTTTATTCATGAAAAATATTTTTTTTTAAGAAAATAGAATAAACATTTTATGTAACAATGACAAAAATCTTGGGAGTTAGTATTAATGCACTTTGTTCGCTCTATTAATACGTTTAACCCTTAATATATGCTATCAAATATTTTATTTTTCCTTATTTGATAAGTGAAAATATTTGTGAAATTCAAATTTTGAAATTTGATGCGATAAGTGAAAGGTAAAAGGCCCTGTTAAGCTTTCATCATACGTTTCATTTTTTTCTCTTGACATTTATGGCTTATTGATTTTATGCGTTGAAAAAGTTTAAAATCCAGTTCTTTTTCGAAACTTTAGACTTCTTTTTGAAATTCCATTTTTTTTTCAAAAACGTAACAGGATATGCTGAGAAGTATTTGGTTTTACAAAAAAATAGTATAGTGTAAGCGGGAAAATGACACTTTTCCGTTGAGTTAAAATAACAAATACCTCACTTTTCCACTTACAGTATTATTTAAAGTATAAAGATATATACAATGGAATTATAACTCGACTAAATGAGATTTAAATAAAGACAGTTAAAGGATTTTTTTGGTCAAATAAGAAAGTACTCGTCTTAAAAATAGATAGCGAGACTTGGTATATAAAAAAATAAATATGAAGTAAAAATCTGTCGTTGTCTTCACAATTAAAGAAAAATCATGAAATATTTAATGAGATACGCGACTTCAGTTAAATAGTAAACGGAAATTTATACGAAAGAATATTAGGTTATTAAATGATACAAAATGGTTTGATCAGATAATAATGACCATAAAACACCGAAAACAGCTTCTATATGTTTTTTTAATAAGTTTTTTAATGTTATAGTATAGTTTTCTAGATAAAAAACGAAAGATAAATTTTAAAAAATTCCAGTTAACTGAGATCAAATAATGGTTGCATATAAGCAAATTGGTAGGCAATGAGTAATACTGCATTTAAAAAATAAGAAATGTAAATTTAAAACTAACCTCATTTTTATGCAAAAAGTATAATGCTTTGCCTCTTTGTGAAGAAATACTGAACAATCAAAGAATCACATTGTGCTACATTTTATGACATCAATCCCAAAATCATTTATAACAAAAATAAATTTTCTTTCATTTGGAAGTATTAAATAAACTGATGCTTAAGACTGAACTGATATAATATTAAATTGATCCCATATTAAATTGTTTTACATTCATATGATGCTGAAGTTGATATAGCAACAGCGAAAAAATAATTTCTGCACTAAAAAGTAAGAATTGTAAAATTTAAACTAACCTCTTTTTATGCAAAAAATTTAAAATGCCTTGCCTCTTAAAAAATAATTTCAATGCTAATTCAATTCTAAAAAATAATTTCAATGCTAATTCAATGGGAAATTCGCGGACAGATAGAATACGGGTGTCTGTCCGGACGTACAGACAGACGGACAAAAAGTATGAAAGTTGGGTCTCTGAAGTCATATCTTTCTAACAAAAAGATTTTTTAATATCTAACGGATAGAACCGATTTTGGAAGGGGTACGGACATACAGGCGGACGGACAGATGGACTATGTCAGCATGTAAATACATACTTTTCATTTTTTAAATTCTTTCGAATTAAAAAAAAAGAAAAGTAGGCTAAAAATATGAAATGAGTCTCATACCTCCTTAAGAATCGTCTGCTATATTTATTCGTGGAAAAAGAAAATTCCGTAAAAACTACGAAACAATATCCAGGGGCCGGGGAGCCCAGTCGGTTAGGTATTCGCCTAGCATGCGGAAGGTCCCAGGTTCGGGTCCGGGCATCGCCAAAATGACTGCCGACCTATAAACGGCCTGTGCAGCCAAAAATATCCGACGAATAGTACCCCGTGTGGCGGGAGTGCACGTTAAATATCCTTCAAAGTCCTAAAGCTGCGTACGATGTCGCCCTTAACGTTGCGTTGGGTGCTTACTCAGGTGTCGGCTCGTCACTTGACTGTGGTTCTGAAATACGACGCCCGTCGCCAATAGCCCTCGTGTAACTCTAGTGCGACGATGATTCAAACTAACCTAACCTAACGAAACAATATCCACTTTTTTTTTCCGAAATAATTTTATTACATTTTTTTTTTTACTTTTCACAATTATTAAATGTAGAACTTCAAACCAGATACCTTACCAGAAACATGAAATTCGAGAAAAAAAAATTGCTTGGTTCCATCTGGAATAACTCTTGAGCCATATTAACTCGCATTGCATGGGAGACTGAGAACACATAACTCGACTCCCTATTGGATCATTGCCAACCTAATCCATTCATTGCCACTCTGCCATTGGTCCACATCCATTAGTACATTCATACAGCCGAGACTTTCATGTCTGCTTTAAACCTAATCCTACCAAAGAAGGTAATGGGCAAGTATTACACCTCGATCAAATAGTACAGCTAAGAATGCGTGAATGTATAATTGGTAATTGTATCATAACTTAAAACAAATATACATTTTTCTAGCTAGTTATATTCTGGTAATTACAGCATTAATTCTACATTAAAGATTCACACGCTAAATGTGGCTAGTTTCATTTATTTTTTTACGGTTATTACTTATCTTTTGGTAAATTAATTTATATTTCAAAGAATAAATACGTAATATTCCTTGCTTTTAAATAGAAAGAACATATTTCATATCAACATAAAATCAAAGAATCTCTTGGGAAAATAGTTTTGACGTCATTTCAAACTGATTTATGTCGCAAAAATAAATTTCTCTTCTAATTTCGAAGCGCTAAATTTTTTGACGTATTGTGCTTTTGTCTGTAGCACTTGTAGTTTGGGATATGAAAGTGGGTGGCAGACAGATTCTGTCTGTCTGCCACCCACTTTTCTCCCCAGTCCGCAGACAGACCCACTCACCCACTCCGCAGACAGACGGACGGACGGACAGACAAACGAACTGAACGATTATAATACCTAACACTTTTTACGTTATAAACGTAGTGTGGAAGCTAAAAAAGCCTGATGTTAATTTCCAGACCTGCATTAACAAAAAAATACAAACATAGATGATGAATCAGATTTCTAAAAGGTATTTTTTGTAACTAAAGTCTGAGTTTAATTGGAAGATATCATATATCTTAACTTTATAATTTTTGTTACAAATCACGAATAAAAATTCAAAATAAATTATATCTAACCTACATTTTATTAGTTACAACGAAGTCAGTACATGAATGTATGTCTACATTACAACTAAGCTGTAAATTTGTAATTGGGCAGGCTGAGAGTTTTTCACATTTGTTTCAGATTCAATTTAGAAAGTCATTGACAGAGGTGCCTTAGTCATTAAAATTCTTTAAAAAGGCACAACCCTTGCCCTTTTAACTATACTCCACATTTTAATCATATGAAAATATGTTAAAATATTTTAATCCGCGTCTCAACTAAAATTAATTCACATGCCACTAAGATTGATTTTTCAAGCTCTTCTAGTTTCGAAGGATTGTTCTCGTAAGCAGTTTTATCGATATCTCACAGAAATTTAGCTTTTCGATGCACTTTAAATCTGTGATGGTGTAAAGTTACGACGTCGCGTACAATCACGCTATAAGCAAGCGTTGAATGCCATCTCTGGTTCTGGCCTTGTCACTTGACGACGCCTCAAAATGGCAATGGCTGTCATGTCGCTCTAGTGAGATGCGTTTGTTAAATTCTATTATACGCCTCGCCGACATTGATAAAGTTTAACTCATAGTTTCCTTGCACAAAAGCCACGCCCATCGGCGGAGCTATAAAACGCGCGGAGCAATCAGACGAAGAGGAAATTTCAGACGTTTAATTTTGTCTTCATCTGATTGCTCCGCGCGTTTTATAGCTCCGCCCGTGGTCGTGGCTTCTGTGCAGGAAAACTATGAGTTTAACTATAGAGGAATAAAGTTTGCGATCTGTTGCCCGTGCAGCCAAAATATGTCCGACGGACAATACTCAGTGAAGAGGGAAGGCACGTTACGTATGCTCCGAAGTCTCGACGCCGCGTATGACGTCACTCTTAAAAGTTTCGTTGGGTGTCTAATGAGGTATCGGCTCGTCACTTGACTGTGGTTCTAAGTTATGTTCTAAGTTATGACGAGTTAGCTTTAATGCGACGGTAATTCAGATTAACCAAACAATTTATTACTATTTTGTTATTATTTATTTCGTATTTATTTCTACTATTATACACACCTCAATTAGCCGTTGGCGACACTTTTTTTCTTCATAACGCGCCAATTACGCCGGGAAGCATACTAGGATCAAAATAAGCTTTTATTTTACAATAGGTGAGATGATCCGCATTACCACACAAATCCGCGCTCAGTGTCAAGTTAAGCTTTTTCCTTTCTTTCCCCTTTCGGTTGTTTTCGCTGTATACAAACCACATGTACAGTGAAATGAGTTCTACAGAAACTGTTTACCGCTGCGACGCGATTTTAAGGGGACCCGGTACCACTTTAAAAAAATCTTTAATTTTGACATATTCACTATAAAATTGATGTTTTATTACTTCAATCTGTATTTCAAAACAATATATGACAAGAAAAATTTAAAAATTATTGAATTTTTTAAGTTATTTAAAAAAATTAAATTTTTTTGAACTTTTTTTTTAAAATGCTAAGGCTTTTTTAAATACAAATATTTTAACCCAATTTTTTTTCTCATGCACTTTAAACTGTTTTACATAAGAATTTGTATCCAAATTTGATTTATCTTCAGTAGTTGTTTTATAAAAAATAGTTATCTAGAAAATCCCAAATTATTTTAGCATATTTGAAAAATTTCGACTTTAGTATTTTTTTTATAAAAAAAGTACTCCTTTTGAAAACAATTTTAATACCAATTCTAAATGTTAACATATTAGACAGACTGAATATAAAATTCCTTAGACTTATATCATTAATTAAAAAAGTTTAGCGTCTTGAAAAACTTGTCATCAAGGAAAAATGAACACCGATAAAAACACATTTAAAGTTTTCATTCGTTTGCATTTTTATCCTACCTTTCCTCATAAAAAGTGGAATAACTTATTTTTAAATATAGCTAGACTTTTAAAACTTGGTAGACTTATTTAGAAGATTTAAAACTTTAATGTTATCAAATAAAAAAAAATCGAATTTTTTGCCCTTTATGAGGTACTGTGTCCCCTTAACAAAATATCAACTCAAGAAAGTAATCATACCATGTATGGTGTGTATGGCGCTCAATCCACGTGTGTTTTGGTGCATTTGTGATAATCCTACGATAATGTATTCAGCGCCTTTTATTAGTAACTTTTTGTGATAAACGTGAAACTTAAGTTTAAAACAAACCAGTCATTCGTTTTAAAGGCACATGTTTTATTACTTTATCGATATTTATTGTAAATATATGTAGTTTTGAAATAGAAGTTATTTGCTGGAACACCCTGTATAAAAAGTTTACTAAATGTGTGAAAAACATTTAATGAAAGTAAAAATTAAATTTTAATTTATGCTAAAATTGATATAATGCGTATGAAGTTTTTTCAAACTGATTTTTTTCAATGCACTTAATTTTAAATTTAACTATTAAATTTAACTCTTTTATAAATTTAACTATTCTTCCCTCGAAAATATCAAAAAATAAATTTTAATTTATAGGTGTCTTTTGTTATTGTTATTTTTATAAAATATTGTCATATCGTTCATTTTGACATCAGAATCTATATATTGCATACAATAATTGAATTATTTCAATGTTAAAATATATTTTCTATGAAATATTAAAAAAAAACTAGGTTAAGATTAAAGAATATTATGAATTAAAGTTTTAAAATTTAACCAATTCATTATGAGTTGTATTTAAAATATTTTACTTAAAGCTTTAATTTAAATATTTGAAAGAATTGTTACACAATTCTTTTTACAGTATTTTTTAAGTCTTTTGCATATATATTTTTTAAGAGTTATTCCGTTTGCAGTTTTGTTGAACTTCTGCTTTACAAAATACTTTTTTGTACTTAACATCTACATTCATGAATGAGACAGTATTACAAATCAATTAGTATTATAAATTCGCAGATTTTAAAATGTCGACCTTAAATTACATTTTGCGTGTCATGCCAACTTTTCTCCACATTTTTGACTTTTACTCAAAGTGGTGTGTACTTTTAAAACAGATAATTTTAAAAATCTGATACTAAAAAAATAAATTGCATCTAAACAATTGCTTATATCATTACATATATTTTAAATTTTGTTACAATTCGCGGATAAAAGTTCAAAATTAATTATATCTAATCTACATTTCATTAGTTACAACAACAAGAAACTTCGATAAATGAATGTATATTTACCGTACAACTAAGCAGAATGTTTATTTATATCAATTGCAAAAAAATTACAAGCTACATGGTAAAAAAAAATTATATAACTATTTTTTTTTATAATATCGTGCAAAAAACTAACTTTTTCAAATCAATAATCGTGGCAAAAGTGATGCTTTTAACGAAATCGTGTTTCAAAGTTACTTTTACGCACTAGTGCGACAAAGTAAACAAGAGCATCTGATTGGGTAAAATTATTTATTTGAGCGTGATATTTTATTCGGCGGCTTTGTGATTGGTGTAATATTCTTTATTTGAACGTGATTCTTTATTTGGCGTCTTATTTCCAATGCCAATCTAAGAAATACTTTTTGCACGTGATTTTAAAATAATCATTAATATAAATAATCATCTTCAAATCATTTGAACGTGATAATAAAATAATTAATAAGCCAATCAATAAATGCCAATTTAATAAATACTTTTTTGCACGTTATTATAAAAAAATAGTGTATAGCAACACGTTAAAAATAGCCTTTTTTAAACTCGTGAATTTATTCAACTCGTTTAAAAAAGCCTTACTTTTCACACTAGTTGCATAAATAACTATTTTTAATGTCAGATGGTACTTTTTGGAAAAATACACTCAACGCTATAGTGGGATCATCACTTGTAACCACATAGATGTCTGCGAATAAAAGGTTACGGTCTCGAATAAAAGGAATATATATAAAAAAAAAGAACAAAATTATGTATAAACGTCGAAAAGAAGAGAGGGATCACGCGCGTCGATACACTCACGTAACCCAGGTTACCTCGAGCGGCTACATTAAAGATTAAAAAAGCGAGCGCTGTGTGTGCAGTAGAAACCGCCCTAGAAACCTTATGCTTCCTTCCCGTTGCCACTGCAGAGAGAGAAAAACTTCCCGCGCGGAATCGTCTGCTTCCATTTCTAAAAGAACGTTCGAATTTTGTGGAATTTTCGCGACGCTACTGCTGAAATAGTTTGCTGTGTTTTGGTTCGGAATGTTTGTTTTTTGAGTGATTTGGAATGTTTTGATTTCGAAGTTGATCGGTGTTGTTGTGTTTGATTTTTGAGAAAGTTCATATTCGTAGTTGTTGTAGTAGTTGGAAGCAATTGTTTTTTTTTTAAAAGCTTTAAAATAGTATTTGTTTGTAAAAGATATTAATTTAGCTTAGTTTTCTTAAATTTAATAGCAAATAGTTAAACCTTGTAATTTAGTTAGATGTCGATGACCTCGTTGAAGTTTTACGATTCGGCTATCAAATTAAATTTTTTGGTAATTTCATCTTGTAACACAAAGTTTAAAAGAATTAAGTTTGCAGCAACGAAGTCTTCCATCTCTTAAGAAATAAATTTAAAACACATACACATATATAAGGACTCTGAAGAAAGATCATATGAATGTTTAGAAAATTACAACTTAAAAGACAAATCTACATATCTATATTAAAACTAATCTTCCAAACCATCACAAAAGAAATTAAATCTTGAACAATCTTTAAAACCCAACTTAACAACAACAGTTTGTCTGCAAGTCTATATCTGTTCATAATAAGACAGTTTATAAAGGACTCGAATCTTGAACAATCTTCGAAATGCAACTTGACAGCTACAAGCTTCCGTAACAAGACAGTTTTAAAAGGACTTGAATCTTGGCTACAAGCTTCTGTAGAGACAGTTTTAAGGACTTGATCTTGGTTTTGTAAGACAGTTAAGATTCGAATCTTGGAAAATCTATTGAAATGAAGCATTGGGGTTCTGCTCTCTCCTTCTTCAGAAGGAATGGCAGGAGACGCAGGAGCTCTTTCGCTCCTGGCATGAGGTATGAGCTGGTCAACAGAAGAGTCCGCTCAGCAAGGAACGACCTGTCCAATCGGGAAGTGGACACTTCACTGTACGTGGTATTTTCATACTTCATCATATGCTCGCATTTAAGTCGCATCCTAAATTGTCTTGCACTTTCGAACTATTGCATCACCACCAAATTTGCTTGACACTCATGCAACAATTGGCCAGCCAATCTGTACCTATTTTGCCTAACCCTAGATTTGATATCATAAGCACCTTATTGGCTATACATTTCTGAAGTTTTTGCTTTACATTTGATACAATATCACATGCACCAACTGGCAACTCCTCATCACCATGAACTATTTGCACCTTTGAACTATTGTACAAGTATCTTCGCCAAATTTGCTTTGAAGTCACATCCCCTATTGACTTACACCTTTGAACTAATGCATAAATATCATCACCAAATTACCTTAAAAATTGATGCTATACTAAGCACGATCTGTACCTATTTCTTTTAACCCCATATTTTATATCATAAGCAACTTGTTTTATACACATGTGCTCTGCTTTTTCTTTACATTAGATACAGTACCACATGCACTTACTGGCTACTCCTAAGCACCATGTTTGCACCTTTTGATCTATTTTATAAGTATCATTAGCAAATTAGCTTTGACATGGATACTGGATCATGTACCAATCTGCTACCTACCGGTACCTACTTTGCTTAACCCAGGATTTGATATTATAAGCACCTTATTGGCTATACATTTGCAAAGTTTTTGCTTTTTATCTGATACAGTATCACATGCACTTACTGGCTACTCATACGCACCATGTTTGCACCTTTTGAACTATTGTTCAAGTACCATCCCCAAATTCGCTTTGACACTGATGCTATAGGATGTACCAATCGGCTACCTATCTGTACCTATTTTTTACGCAGATTTTATATCAAGCACATTATTGGCAAAATACAGTCCATGGACAAATTATTAGACGCACTGTATTTTTTTAGGAATGATGAAAACATACCAAAGAATGCCATATCATTAAAAAAGATGTCGATATATGTATTAAGTATAGCAGATAGTATTTTCTATTCAATAGCTTAAGTTTAGGAACACAAATGTCCTTCTAAAGGTATTTTGTTCATCATTGATTGATACATGAAATCTTGCAGTGCTTCTAATAATTTATCCAGGGACTGTATTTCTGCTGCTTTTAATTAATCTAAGAAACAAAACCATATACACTTACTTGTTACAAATACGCACCATTTTTGCTTTTGTTGAAAACTACATCATATTTCACTTATAGCGATCACCAGCAATTGCAAAATCGTGTTATAATATACAACAATTTCATCATACTTTGGCAATAATAATAATAATGTTTATACAACTGTATTTTTCAATTTAATTGGTTTCACCCAAACATTTACACCATTTTTTTGTCGGGATAATCAGAGTTGTTGTTTAAAAGGAATATTAGTTAGCCGGAGACCCCGTATCGTTAATGTTATTGCACAATCGTCGGTGTATCGTGACGTTTTATGCCTCCCATTGAGAAGGTTCCGGGTTCAAAACACACCATCCACTTTATTGACGTGTGTGTGTGTGTGACAGTAAAAAAAAATTTAGCTAGTAGTGGGGTTCCCCATAATGAGGTAGACTTACACTGTTAAAACAAAAGAGCCACTCCTATAGGGGAAGTGCATTTTCGGCACCGGAAAGGAGTAGAAATTAACTCAGACTGAGTTAAAACCGCTCGTTTTAAGAGTGTAGGAAGTAGATTGTTTTCTTTTATTTCTTTTACCCACTCCGCAAAAAGAGTGAAATCCACTCCTATAGGGGAAGTGCATTTTCGGCACGGAAAGGAGTGGAAATTGACTCAGACTGAGTTAAAACCGCTCGTTTGTTTTAAGAGTGTATTCTTTTCAACTGTGCAGCCCAAACTCCCGACGGCTTTATCGCACAATGTTGCTTTGGTGACAGATCTATAAAAACGAACTTCTATTTCATTGCAAAATGGGGAAATTAACTATTGCAACCCTTTTAAAATGATCCAAAATTGATTGCCAATCAATATTCTTAAAGATATATATGTGATACTTTATTAAGTTTCTTGATTACTTTTTGGAACGTTTTAAAATTTGGAATTTTTTGGAATATTTGTACCGTTTCATATTTTCTTACTGGTTGCACGTGTGCATCCTTTTTGTTATAGCACAAGTACATCGTCATGTACATGACTTCATGTACATCATGTACAATGACTACAATTCACATCATTATTCTTTCCGCACTAATTTTTTTTGTCAAAATAAATAAGAATTTTTAAAAATATTTTATTTGGAACAGAAAAAGTCATTTAACTTACAAAACATTACATCGTCTTATTTTTTAAAAATATTCCTTATCAGATTTTGGTAGGTCATAAATAGAATTCGTTGTAAAAAAATTGGGTTTTTGAATCTAAAAACCGATTTTTTATATAACTAACCATTTTAAAATGTATGATTCACTTTTTAATTTTAGAATCTAGTATTATATGTACTTAACAAAAATACATTGAATGAAGAAAAAAAACGAATTTCATTTAAACGACCATAATGGTGGTAGTTCCTTTAATTTA
>JAFNEN010000583.1:0-32500 GCA_019343175.1 Oedothorax gibbosus
TAAAAATAAATTCGACTGCTATGATATGATGATCGGTCTTAGTTTGGCCATTTAAGTTATCAAGCAAAGAAAATTCTTAAATGTCGTCAAAATGCCACTTCACCTTTCGTGCAACTTGGTAGGCATAGCAACACTACGTTAAATTTTCCAGATCGCCAATAGCCGTGAATGAACAAACCATAATGTCATAGCTGTACCTAAACTTCCCATTACTGCATAAATATTCCTTTATTTATTTACGTTTGTAAACGAAAATAAATCAAGTTCAGTTAATCGCACCAAGCATTAAAAATCAAATGAAGATATATTTTTTTATAGATAATAAATTTTATTGTATCGGGCCTTGACTCGTTTACAATGGTTCGATTCGTCGACAATTTCATCGATTCTGAATATATTATGTCCAGATTTTAAAACTGATATTAAATAACTATAAATATTATAATAGTCTTTGTTATGAAATTTTAGACAAACCGAAAAATTGTTAGAATTTATTAAGTATTTTCTTCTGAGGAATTCATAAATAGGGAAAGTTAAAATGTACGTTCCCAGGTTTCATTTTCGGATGGATTACACATTTTACATGCAGTGTCAGGAAATATTTCGTAAATTGATCCTTTAAAATATAAGCGTGTTTGATTACAACGCAACACCATTAAAAAAATATGAAGATATGATAAGATATGAAGAAGATAGATAAATGAAGATATGAAATGAATATTTAAAAAAAAATCAATTAATAATATTCAATTAAAAAATTTTACCAGTTAAACCTATGTGCCCCAGTTTTACACAATTTTAATATGATATTTCTAAAGAACTAAAATTACCTATTTTTAAAATATTTTAAAAATAAAACAACCCAAAAAAAGAACAACTTCCTAATTCCCTCTTAAATACTAAAAACTTAATTATTATTCAAATTGACTTGTGTCAACGTAAAATTATTCCTGGATTCCATTGGTGGTATACACGGTAAGATCCGCTACTACATTTAATAACCAATCGAACCGAACCTGATTTAAACTGTTTCTACTAAAGCGAGACGTGAAGGATTGCCATTAAAATATCTCCAATTTAATAAACATGCATTTACTTAACTTTAATTTGTTATTTAGCAAGATTAAAAATAAAAATAAAAAATTTAAAAGGTTTAGTTCCAATATTAAGTTCATGAGATCTACTTTTAAAAACATGGTGCATATAAATATTTTTAACAAATATTTATATGCACCATTTTAAATGAATTACTTATCGAAGTTTCTGCAAACTTACGTGAGGTACATTTTTTCACATGAAGCATTGTAAATTAAATTGGAAAAAATCCATTATTTTGAGAATTAATTTTGTTGAGTGCCGCAAGGATTGTGACAGTTTCTATGATAGATCACATTTGTTTTGTCGATGGACCATTTAGAAAATAAAAAATAATAATTTCCAAAGAGTACACATTAAAAGTATTATATATTAACAAATATATAAAAGAATTGTCTGAAACGTTTTTACAAAATTTTATTGGTATTATTTATTTAGTAATATGATTACGTACGTTTAGTAACACGATTATATTGACAATAGTTAAAAATACTTCGAACTTAACAGAGTTAAGTTATATTAGTCATTAAGGATTGATATAGGGTAACGAGTACAGTGATTGGCCCCTCTCACAGTGATTGGCCCCCTCATTCATTATTGAAAATAATAAGTGCCCAAATAATTAAAGCCCAAATTGTTATTGCCAACATGACAAACGTTAATGGTGGGAATTTTAAAAACATTTGCCACACATATTTTGGGCTTTAACATCTTATTATTTTCAATAATGAATGAGGGGGCCAATCACTGTGAGGGGGGCCAATCACTGTGAGGGGGGCCAATCACTGTACTCGTTACCCTACTATATTATTTTGCAGCATTAAGCTCGAGTTTCTAGCTCAGTAGTAGTGACTGTTATATTATTTTTTAGTTAAGCAGCAAAATTTTGTTATAAGTACGATAAACAAACATTATAACAAAATTTAATTATTGTTTATGATGTCTATTCAATCATTATAACATATTACCACACTGTTAAACTTTGTATTAACGTTTCTCCAGCGTTACACTGAATTTAACTAGTAAAATTACAGAAATAAGGAGTTTTACTCCGTAAAATCGTTGGAAGCATGTGCTGTCTATGTTTTACGAGGTGACATTGAACCACGAGGTGACATAGAGTACCATTATACAGCAAAAATTGGAGTAAAATTACTCTATTATTCAAGGTTGATTCGTAAATTTGGTGAACGAACTTAAACTAGAGATACACATACACATACACATATATATATTGTCACGAAGATTGGAATGAATACACGGTTTGAAGTAATAATCTAATTTATTCAGTAGACAACAGAATGCAGAACTGCCGCACATCTAACTGGTGGGACCTAGGTTTTATAGTTACATAGAATATTCGAAATGGAATATTAAAGAAAGTTCTAGAACCATCTCGATTCCAGGCAAATAATAAGTAATATTTTTAGTTTAAGATTTCCCTATATTACACGAACTGGTTGGGGATCGAACCCGGTCCGCCCGCGTGCTAGGTGAGCATCCTACCACTAGACTATCGAGGAATGATGGCAGATTTCATTTATGCGGCATTGCTCCCCTCTAAGAAAAGGACAGCGTCCCGCTGTCACGGGTTTTCGCCCTGGAACGTGTCATGGGTCCTTTGTAATTCTCTTTCGGACTTGTTTTCCTTTTCGGAGGGACAGCTTCCTGGCTTCATCTGTTTTCTGTTTCCAGCTGCTTATCCGGACCATGGTATGGTTTCATACGTAATACGTGTATAACGTCCTTCGGTTTTCTTCTCCGGGAGTCAGGGTAAATCTTGTACCTCATAGGTCACACCTTATGGGCCCAAAGTACCTTCTTAAGAGCTTCTCTGAGAGACCGACTTTTCTTACCGGCGTATAGATCCATACAAGATCTCCGGAGCATAATATACCATTCGTGTTTGGAATCGTAACGTTGGCGGTCTTTTTCTGAGCTCTTAAAATTTTGCACTCGTGCTAACTGTCTGGATTCTCAGCTCTGCAATTATTCGTCTGTTGTAATCATCATGCACATCATCAGGACAGAATGGCAACATAGTATCAAGCGTCGTTTCGGCTTCGCGACCATGAAGTAAATGGAAAGGGGTGAATCCTGTCATTTCTTGTTTAGCGGTATTATAGGCAAATGTTACAAATGGCAGGATTTCGTCCCAGTTTTTTTGCTCGGTATCGACATACATGGACAACATGTCGGCTAAGGTTTTGTTGAAGCGCTCTGTTAGTCCATTTGTTTGAGGATGATACGCTGTTGTCATACGATGGTCTACATTGCACAATTTGACGAGAGCGGACACAAGTCTGGAATGGAAGACGGCACCCCGATCCGTGATAACTACCCTTGGCGCTCCATGTCTCAAAACAATTTCTTCCAACAGGAACCTTGCTACTTCTTCGGCTTCGGCGGTCGGCAAGGCTTTTGTGACAGCATATCTTGTTAAGTAGTCCGTGCAGACTATGATCCACTTGTTCCCATGAGTAGATTTTGGAAATCTACCTAGAAGATCGATTCCGATACGATGGAAAGGTGCGATAGCTGGAGGAATTGAGATTAGGCGTCCAGGTTGTCGTTGAGGGACGGATTTTCTTCTTTGGCAATCCCGACAATGCATTACATATCTAACAACATTCCGGTACATCCCCGGCCAATAAAATCGTTTACGAATTCTGTCATACGTTATCGCGAATCCAAGATGTCCTGCAGTGGGTTCGTCATGGAAATGTCTGAGTATGTCGACCCGTAGATGTTTGGGAATGACTGGCAAACACATCTTTCCCTCCGGGTCCAAATTCTTTTTGCAGAGCACTCCGTTAATTTCTTTAAATGTGTCATTGGTTGGAAAACAATTTTTCGAGGGATACATTTTAGCGAGCCCGGAGTCCTTCCTCTGTTCGACCGCAAGATTCATTCTCGTAGCGACAGCTAACATCTTTCGCGTGTCTCAGTTTCTTCTTCCACAGGATTTCCCGAGAGAGTGTCGGCGTCCCTATGCTTCTTGCCTGTTTTATATTTTACTGAGAAATTATACTCTTGAAGACGAAGGGCCCATCTCGCCAATCTTCCAGAAAGATCCTTGAGACTCATGAGCCAGCATAGTGAATGATGGCCAGTAATAATAGTAAAATATTTTCCAAAAATGTAAGGACGACATTTGTTGATTGCCCATACGATTGCAAGGCATTCCCGCTCCGTAGTGGAGTAATTTCTTTCGGCTGTTGTTAAAGTTCTGGAGGCGTATGCCAAAACTTTTTCATCGTTGTCTTGAACTTGCACCAGGACTGCACCAATACCATATCCACTGGCATCTGTATGAATTTCGGTTGGAGCATTTTCGTCGTACATTCCCAGTACTGGTTCAGAAGTAAGAGCTTTCTTTAGGTTCTCAAAGGTCTTTAGAACCTTCTTTAGGTTCCCTTTCTTCCGGACCCCAATGAAACTGAGCATCACCTTTCAACTGCATCTGCAAAGGTTCTGCAAGATAACAAAAACCCTTAATAAATCTTCGGAAGTAGGAACAAAGTCCAAGGAAGCTTCGTACATCATGCACATTCTGTGGAGTAGGAAAATTGCTGACGGCTTTCACTTTGTCCGGATCTGGACGGACTCCAATACTAGATACAAGATGACCCAGAATTTTTACTTCTCGGGCTGCAAAAAGACACTTTTTGTGGTTAAGGAACAGACCGGCATCCTGAAGACATTTCAGAACGAGATTCAGACGAGATATATGTTCTTCAAACGTTTCTGAGAACACAATTATGTCATCCAGGTAGCAAAGGCACGTCGACCATTTAAAATGGCGTAGCAAATTATCCATCATCCGACTAAAGGTTGCCGGTGCATTACAGAGTCCGAACGGCATGAAAACTTTAAACTCGTATAACCCCTCAGGGGTAATAAATGCCGTCTTTTCACGATCCGCTTCATCTACGTCGATTTGCCAGTACCCAGATCGGAGGTCCATGGAAGAAAAGAATTTGGCGCCCTTCAGACAGTCCAGGGTATCGTCGATACGAGGCAGGGGATAAACATCTTTTTTCGTTGACTTCATTGAGCTTGCGATAGTCTACACAAAAACGCCAGCTTCGGTCTTTTTTTCTTACGAGCACAACGGGTGACGACCAGGGACTTTCGGATGGCTGAATAATACCCCCTTCAAGCATTTCCTTCACTTCTTCGAGAATGATTCGTCTTTCCATAGGGGAGACACGGTAGGCTCGTTGTTTTATTGGAACATGATCGCCAGTGTTGATCCTGTGCTTCACATTTGTCCGGGTGTCCTTATTCTTGTCAGTCTTCCTGAAAATTCCAGAAAATGTCCGTAGAAGTTTGGCAAGCTCGTTTTTTTTGTCCGGCACTTAAATCAGGGGACATCATCAGGGAACAATCCATTTCGGCATTCGGCGTCTCTTGTTCGGGACCATACGACGTGTCGGAAATCGCACATAAATGTACTTCATCTAAGGGCTCAGCTAGTCCTATGAATATTCCTTTAGGGATAACTTGGTTTGCAACCCAGATCTCACTTTGCTCATGATATGAGGAGATCATGGATGGTACAGCATGTTTTTCTCAAGGAGCAAGCGTTTACTACCATCTATTACAACATTAACGCGTCCCTGGGCTTGGAGTCCCGATACTGCTATTTTGGTTATATAGCGAGGATTAAGTGTATAGTCCTTTGTGGCATACATCTTCCAGGTGTCCAATACCGCGAAATCCTGGCAATTGTCTTCTAGGAATAGCTCCCTCTGTCCACAGTCTATCACAGCTTGGGAAGCCGATAAAAAGTCCCAGCCCAGGATTACGTCATGACTACAATGCGGCAAAACGATGAATTCAAACGGTTGCTCGAGGCTATTTATACGGACACGCAAAATGCATTTTCCTATTGGTCGGACAATACTTGCATCGGCGACTTTCAGCACAATGTCTTTGGCCTCTGAGAACAGCACCTTCTTTAAGGATCGGCGATACTTGTCAGAGATTACGGAGAATGAAGCTCCGGAATCTACTAGAGCACGTATTGGCTTATTGTCTATTATTACGTCCAGTTGGGCTGTCATCTTTACGGCCGGCGGAGGATTTTCGTCACATGCGGCCTTACCTCCTTGAAAGGTCGCCCCGCTTAGTTTCCCTCATCCCTACGGCTTGGAGATCGACTGGGTCGACGATAGGGCGATGGCGATCTGAAACGGCGAGTCGGGGAGAGGCCTCTATTTGGGCTAGGCGTAGAACGGCGGATGATGTTTGGTCGGCGAGTGTCTTCATCAGAGTCATCTTCATAGTTTTGTCGGCGATTTCGATAATTGTCAAAAACGGCCTTTCTCTCCCTGCAGTAGCGTACGACATGTCCAGGACGTCCACAATGGAAACATACTGGTCTGTTATCAGCCGTTCGCCAAAAATCGGATTTCATCGGCTGCATTGGCAATCTCTGGGCATCGGTAGGAATTCTTGCTCTTCTGGTTACTGTTGCGTAGGATGGTCGTTGTTGAGTTTCAACAGGGTTTGCTGAAACTGGTGCCAGGGCCTTCTCAACTTCGTCTTGGACTATTTCTCCAAGCGATTGGGATTGCGAATGGGGTCTGAATAGGGGATAGGTTCATGTATTTGGTTAATTACTCGATGAACCTCCTCTTGTACAACTCTTCGAATAAGGGTCACTAGATCGAGCTCGTCTTCCACTGATGCCACCGGTACAACGTATGGAAGCCTCTCATACCTTCGCCGGCCAACCCGCTTCTGTTTCATATCCAAGATATAGTTGCACTATTTAATGAAGTCAGCCGTAGTTTTTATTTCCCTTGCCAGAAGGGCCTGATAAATGTCCTCCGCGATTAGGTGCGACATTTTTTCATCATCAGTCATGGATGCATTTACTTCTTGACAAAGACCTAACACCCCTTGTATATATGATTGTGTGCTTTACCCTGGGAGCTGTGCTCGGTACTTCAGCTGCTCCTCTGCCTTTCTGGTATACTTTTGGCGATCGCCAAAAAGTGAGCATAATCCGTTTTTGAACGCTTCCCATGTAGAATGTCTTCGTTGTTTGTGTACTGCTTAGCAGTACCGTCAAGGAAGAAATACACGTTAGCGAGGCACATCATATCGTCCCACTGATTGAATTTGGCCACTCGATCGTATTCTTTGAGCCATTTCATAGGATCTTCTTCAGGTGTACCACGGAAGGTCGATGGGCTCCTCTGTTGTTGTAATGTAGGAGTTACAATGACGGGCTTAGGCTCTTCCGCCATTTTTCTTCTTCTTCTTTCTGGAGAATAAAGTCCAAATTCAGGTGGTATTCCCCTTATACAATTGCTTCTGCGAAGGCCGCTATTATGATCCACGTTTGTAAGGATTGCTACCCAGCGCTTCCACCAAATTTGTCACGAAGATTGGAATGAATACACGGTTTGAAGTAATAATCTAATTTATTCAGTAGACAACAGAATGCAGAACTGCCCACTAACTGGTGGGACCTAGGTTTTATAGTTACATAGAATATTCTAGAATAATCGAAATGGAATATTAAAGAAAGTTCTAGAACCATCTCGATTCCAGGCAAATAATAAGTAATATTTTTAGTTAAGATTTCCTATAGTACACGAACTGGTTGGGAATCGATGCCGGGCCGCCCGCGGTGCTAGGTGAGCATCCTACCACTAGACTATCGAGGCATGCTGGCAGATGATATATATATATATATATATATATATATATATATATATATATATATATATATATATATATATATATAATATATAATATATATATATATATATATTATATATATATATATATATTTATATATATATATATATATATAATATATATATATATTATATATATATAATATATTATATATAAAATTATATATATATATATATATATATATATATTATATAATATATTAATATAATATATATATATATATATATATATAATATATATATATATATATATATATATATATATATATATATATTTATTGCTAGGCACGAATATTTTCTGTAGTGCTTGGCTACGGGAAAATTCTCGCAACAGATTTTGTTCGTAGAATAAAGATATTTTCTGGTAACTTTGCTACCAGAAATTTTCTGTAGTGTAACAGGCATTTTTTACAGTGTAACTTACAATTATTGTTTGTATAAGAAAAGAAAAATTAGACTATTTCTTCAATAGTGGGTTCACAAATGCCCACGTAACAATATTTGCTTCTTCACCTATCATTTTAGTGTAGATTTTTTGTGCACACTGTAACAATTTGCTGGAACTCTACTGCTAAACCCAGAAGGATTTTTAAGGGGTAAACGTATCACAAAAAATTTGGTGAAACGTTACACAACAAAATTTAAAGAAGCCTGATTCTTCCTCTGGATTTTCGGTGTATTGTTACTCGTAACTTATTACGGAGTAACAGTAAGGAGCAACATTCCACCAAAATTTTACAATGTACTACATAAATCAAAAAATAGTGAGTTGCACTTTTCAGCAAATTACTGGATCATGCCAATACGTTTTGTAAGTAAGTGTTTATATTTGTGACGTCCTAAACCACTGTAAAACTTCCTGATGTAATCTATTGAAGAGTGGATATTTAGTAAGAATATGCCCTTTAATAATTTTTTAAAATATTGTAGGGATGCGGGTACCCCTGCAATCTTTTCAAACTAAAACTTTTTTTCAACTTTACTTTTCAAATTAAATTTCTTGCACCTATTTTAACTTTTTTTAAGTCAGGCTAAATTGTAAGCAAATTCTCTCACAATATTTTTTATAAGAACTAGTTTTAGAATCACATGTGACAGATAAAAAAAAATTATTTTTTTATCGCACACTTTCAAAAGACAGCAAAAAATAATGTAGTATGATACAAATTTTAATACTAAGAGTCGTGGGTGACCTTCAAAATCCCCATATTTATCCCTTTTAAAACACCACCTCGAAACTTCAATCACCAGACAAATCGTGGGGGAATATCGATTTTCTGATATTAATCGCTCTTTCGCCACGTATAATAATAGTAACTGTCTCGTTCTCCCCTGCCGTTTTATTGCCGCCGCTGAAAGTTTAATTAAACCCTGAGCCTGCTTCACATATCAAACTCTTAGTTTGGTAAGGCTGGAACTGATATTTTTGCTTAAAGTAAGTTTTACGCTTGTATAAAATTTTTTCACCTGCTAATGTAAATGAATAAAGTGAGGTAGTTTGTTACGAAACATTAGAACTAAAAAATAAGTAGCTTCTACTAGAGTGAGCTTTCATTCTATTTTTGATTTCGATATGCAGTTATAAATTTGTTCTTGATCAAAATAAGGATAATTTTTGTACAAACTCCGCAGCCTAATCAGCCTCCGCATGTCCTAATCCATGGAACCAATGTGTTATAATTGTAAACAGATAGTTGAAACATTTTTGTGACACATAATTAAGTAATGAACATGTTTTGTTAAGCAAATTAAAATTTAAAGTTTTATTTAAAAAAAATAGGCACCCACCTTCCCTAAATAATCTAAAAATATATTCGTTGTAAAAAAGATGGAATAAGTAATATTAAGTAAAGTATTAGTATGGTGGAAGTAAACACATATTGCAATGTGTGTGTGCGTGTGAAAACATGTTTGTATTTTATCCATTATCTTATCCCTTAGTTGGAAATATTATAAAGAAGGTTAAATCTTTTTCAAAATAACCTAGCGATGTTTTGGAAAAGATGATGAAAATGAAGGCGGCTGTGGTCTCGTGGCGGTGGTTTTAAAAGGAAAGATGTGCGGATAAAAAAAAAGATATAATTTTTAAGATGGCGTTTGATTTTGGGATTTATTGCTCTCGAAGAAATGATGGAAAAGTGTGATTGCGGGCAATTTAAATTCTTTTGTTGGGATCGAAAAGGTTTCTGATGAAATTGAAGATTGTGATTGAATTGGAAGTTGTCAAATGTGTATTTGGTTATCGTTAAAACGTCACATATAAATTTTGAAAGGCCGTTTCGGGAAGACTTTTTTGTTTTTATTTCGGAAAGTTGATGAAGATTTAAAACCTTCCATTAGCTTTAAACAATCCTTACTTATGACGCTTTTGACGTATACTATAATAATACCTTCTTTTAACTGTGTGAAGAATTAATGTACTTTTTAATGGGGTATTTGTTAGAAAACAATGTTTTCCGGCACAATAATGTAAAAACAACAGACTTTTTACCATGTAGGAGGAAAACATTTTAAATTTCCTTGTCAAATAAATAATCTTTTATTGTAAAACAATAGTAACTTTCCGCACAAATATAAGAACTTTCTTGGCTTTTAAAAGTTTTCATTGCTTCTTGGTAAGTTTCTGGGATTTTCAAGTTTTCCCCAGAATAATAAAAACAATTTATAATAACAAGGAACCATGTTTTCGTACTGTGGTAAGCAGTTGTGGAATGGTATAAGAAGTAGACCCTATAATGTCGCTAGATGGAATCCTCTATAAATGGAACTTGTAGTTGCAAAGTAAGTAGAAAATAGTGACACCATCCCGTGTATAACTTTTGTATAACATACAAAAAAAAACTGCGGTAGATTGGGACTTTATCTATGGGAGCATTTTTTAAAAACTTTAACAGAGAATTAATTACTGCCATTTTGTGGAATAGTTTATTGAAATAGTTTATTGCGGAATAGTTTATGTGGAATAGTTAAAATTTAGGTAATTTAAAATATAGTAATTTGAATCGTTACAATACTGGTAAAAATAGAGCATATTAGTTGACCAAAATTTTCAGGAACTTTTATGAATTTTATGTGCATTGTTTCTTGTAAGAACACAATGATTTAGGTAAAATCGATTTCTATGAATTTAAGCAAAAATTATGGTTGTCTGGTACACGTTACAAAATAATACACATTTACAAAATAATATGTTTATTTTATGCGAACTGTTTGTAAATTTAACGCGAAAGCAGTTTTTTTATAGAAAATAAATAATTTTACCTCTCCCGCCGAAACGTAGAACCGCCATTCGACAAGTGGATATACGGACCACAGTGCTACCGAGGAATAATATATCGCCAAACCCGTACCTGAACCACGGACATTCAGATCTTCAGTCCAACACTCTCCCAACTGAGTTGTTTTGGCACACAGGAAGAAAAAACTGTTAATAGAAATAACAGCATTTTGTTATAATATTTGTTTCTTGTCAGTAAAATTAAAAGATTTGTTTAAATGTAGACACCTCGCAAAACAAGATTAACAACATCTAAAAAAGATTTATAATTATTTATCTCTATTTTTTAAAAAAAATATTGCATTTATTCTGCTTTTGTATAATAATTAAGTTCGTAATAGTAAAAGTATGTGATATATAAAACATCCACGCATATCTTTTATTTATACTGTTCATGTTTGTCAGAGTTATACAATGAATTACATAGAGACCATAAAACTGAACATTTTCGCAAAAATATTTTATTCAAATTCATTTGAATTGAAACGCATAAGCGCCTTTGAAACATAATGATAATGATCTTCAACTTCATTATTTCAACAAAAGTGTTTGTGCAGATGTATATTCCTTTAAAATACATCATAAAACCCATTGTTACATTCGCAAGCAAGCCTTTTCAAGCACCAAATGATGCATTGAGTTAAGAGAGAAGTAGGCAGGCTGCCATTTTGTGAACTATCTATTTATTGTTTGGAACCATTTTTCAAGCCAGTCAGCACCTTAGCCTCCTTCTTAAAGGCGAAGAACGTAGAGAAACTTATTCTTTCTGAGACAGTGGATAAGCGCTTCTTTAGCTTCAAAATTCCGTCAGCTAGGAAAAACATTTTTTTTTTACTTCTTGCGTGGATTTTTTACCCTCAAATTGATATCAAATCCCCAATACGTCATCTGAAAGCTGCCACCACTAAGCCAGCACATTATTTTATCGCGATGATGTCAAAATAAATACGTTGTTTTGACAGCTACGGCAACACTTAAAAGTATAAGAGTTCAGACGCTCTGTTGTTTTTGAAGACGTTTGGTTTTAAAGAAAATCATGCAATGGAACCCAATTTTTTTTTATGTAAGACCATTTTTATGGTATTGTACTGTTCGAATATTACTTTCTTGGTTGATTTTGGTAACTTAAAAAAATAATAACTTTTTTCTTGGAATTGATGATTGTACAATACTGGTCTAGGAATTAATATGTATTCTGTGGAAAATAGCGCTGCGATAATTATACGATTTTTTAGATATTTTTTTCAGTTATATTTTCTAATTTATTTTATATTTGGCTCATATTTAAGAAAAACATTTCCCTCATTTTGATAAACAAAAAGGATTTTTTTTTACAAAACACAGACAATAATTAACACTTATTTCGGGCGATTTATTTGTACGCAACATTTATGCATTTGTTAGAATGTTTGTTCTTTAATTTAAACCATCACTTAATATTTAATTAGAGTTAAAAATCTACGTTAAATACGGAAATACATACTACTATTTGGAAATTTTATCAACTAAGCTAGCTATTACTCTTGTCAGATTTCTAAAAAATAAATATTCCCTACGCACTATTTGTATTTGATAAATATTTACGTCAAATATTTATTTAAGCTTGCCATAACACTCAGTTAGATTTTAAATAACACATTATTTTCGATATTTATCCAATCAAATCCATCGACAGCCTTTTTAATTGCGAGTCTAATCAAGTGAACTTTCACACCGAGACTTCATTTAAAAGCTGCGGAGCAAAAATCCGTTCCGTGACGTCGCCTGTACAAAACACATCTCACATGACATCCTTCCATTCTTCCGCATCACTGCTAAATTACACTCCAGCATTTGTTCCGGCCAACGTCATTCCCGAAAGGCGAATGCGACACCTACGAGCGATCCCACCTTGGAGTACACTTGAGGCGGCTTTGAAGAGACATTGGTTGGATGAATGGTACATACATTTTCCGGTTTGTGTGCGTGATCAGAGACCCACTTATAAACCTGCTTCAAGTAAGACAGACATAGGCAGAATTTTTAGTGATACAGAGAGAGAAAGTACACTCAGGGAGAAGGCGGGAATCGAACACGCACCCGGTACAGAGCGCAGACAGTTGGAGTAGTGGGCTGCGATCAAACCCACTAGGGAACCCGGGCCCCCGCATTGACACATTGTCCCAGGTAGGTTGTGCGTTGTCCAGCTGACTAGTTCTAGCCGCAAAGAAGCATTAACAAAGCCAATTACGCCTTGTAGTTTAGAACGAGTCGGATAACTGGTCAAGTTACGAGGTCGACATCTGAATGTTCACCCAAAGCAAACCAGTGGCGTCATCGTCAGCTTGTTTGGGACTTTCGACTCCACACATTGAAAGCGCAAGTATGTAACCAGGGCAAATACAGACAAACACACATCGCAAATACTCATGTCAATATACCGGAATTCGAGCCGGGACCTTCTGACTGCCTACCCAGGAGCAGTACCACGTACTGGTCGGAAAGGATTACGCGTCGGCAATTCTGGGCGTTTCTTCCCTATGACCTGTTTGTGACGTCACATCTCGCCACGGATAAGCAGGGAGCTACCACATACTTGTTTTTCCTCACTTTCTTTCGTCGGAAACTTTCCACCGGGTCATAGGCTGGTGGAAACTCGTTCTCGACGTCGGAATTGAAAGTTTGTTTTGCAAGTTGGGGACAGTGGGCATTGAGCTATTCATGTAGGCGGCGTGCGATATTAATCCTTAGCCATTGTTTTGTTAAAAATTAGTATTTATTAAACTAAAAACGAGATGTTTTCATATTAGAAATGGAATATATATATGTGTGTGTGTATTTCATTTTAGGCTAATTACTCAAGTTAAATTACTTTGTACCATTTTCTTGCTCAAAATTGTTTTTTTCATTATTCATTATCAGTTGATTTTTCTATTTTACTTGAAATTTTGTTACATATAAATAAAGTCCATAAAGTTAGCAATTGTATGTATTTTATTTTGAAGATTATGTTCAATATTGATGTTATGTATTGAAATCTTAAGCTTCTTCTGCATTACCAAAAAGTAAGCATGCCCATAACTAGTTTTGCTAATACTTTTTTTTTTTTAAATATATTTTATTGGTGAACATCCTATATAAATAGTTGCCATATTTTTTATTTGAATATGAAAGTACAATTTAAAAGTGAATGTGCTTTATACTATAAATTAAAATTTGGCTATGTCTTTAACGCAAATTTACAAAAAGTTGAATAAAAATACAACTTTTGTATCGAAATTAAAATATGTTAATAGTTTAAATATTTTTTATTCGGTATTTAATTAGTTGGGGGAAAAATCGGAAAAGAGTAATTACATGCTAACATTCTATTGGTAAACATCCAAAATAAATAATTGCTATCTTTTTATTATTTGAATTTGAAAGTACAAATTAAAAATGACTATGATTATAACTATAAATTAAATTTTATTTTGCTAAGTCTTCATTTAATGGTCTTTTTGTTAATTTGCTTTAATAATACAACTTTTGTATCGAAATTAAAATAATATAAGTATTATAATATAATTATAAATATTATTCAGTATTTAATAAGTAGATGAAAAAAATCGGAATACAGTAACATTTGTTTAAAACTTATAACGTTTGCATTGGATTGTAAAATAAAATAGATTAAGATAAGTTGGATCTAATTTTATTTCACTGCAATGAAATGCTTGCCATACAAATACATTAAGACATAAGAAAATTAAATGCTTTCGATCTGCAATAGAGCATGAATGATATTAAGTATAGCAGTTTAATTTTTATTTTATTTTGCAAAAATTCATTTGCACAAGTTTTGATATTTAAAGTTGATGGAATAAAAAAAAAACTCGAAAAGTAACAAAACATGACAACAAAACCTTTTAAACTAGCTAGTAGCTAATCCCTTTCGGAAAAACTAAACGGGTTCGTCGCCAATTCAACACTCCTATTGGTCAAACCACTTTAACCACTAACCACGCCTTCACCTGAGTTACTTAACATACCACCATCGGAAGCGACTTCCGACATCGGGGTAAAATGCGCTTGTGGTGATACCTAAACCGGTTGTCGGAACTGACGGTCGGAATGGGAACTTATCGCCAGTGAAAACTTCTCGCTGCGGTAACTTTCCGACCAGTAAGTGGTAGGTCTCCAGCTCCCAGACCATTCAGCCGCCCAGTCGACATGTACAGCTGGGGAAAAAAAAACGATCCACCCTTCATATTTCGGCTGCTATTGGTCAAGGAATTTTGTGCAAGGTGTCATTTTTCAGGAAATAGCGTGAGGAATTAAGAACTGGCAACTAAAATTGTATAAGGGGTCGTCTAGATATTAAAATGAATAGCAACTTTGAAAAGTCCAATAGCAACACCCAATTTTTTTTACATAAAAATGTTCAGCAACTTCAAAATACCCCAGGTATAAAAAAGAATTATTCATTTTGCATTATTTGCTGAGATATTAAAGCATTAATTTTCAATTCGTTTGGGGGGAAATCTCCAAATTGATAAAGGTAATATTTAGGGTGTTTTTTCGAAACGACAAGCTAGCAAAAGGGTTACCATAATCTCGCCAAAAGATGCTAGAATTAAACCTTCTTCACTAATATTGTGATTTTTTTTTATGTTTTTACCTTTTTTTTAAATTTTGGATTTTAAAATTCAGAAATAAAATAAAGGGTAGACGAGAAAAAGTTTTAATTTTAAATTAAGTCCCATATACGATTATTTATAACGAACATATTTTCAAATGCGATTAGTTACAATCAGATAGACAAACATAATTATTACATTTAGGTTTTACATTTTATGCAAATTTTTGTTTCATTCATATTGCTACAAAAGGTTGGTTTAAAATTCGGCACACTGGGTCTGGGACATATCCCGACAGCCGAAATCCCGACAAACCAAAATTCCGACAAGCCGAAATCCCGAATGAGTCAAAATCCGAATGGGTCTAATCCCGAAAATAGATTTTAGTCCATTTCTCGATTTTTTTAAATATTAGAAATTATTTATTTATTTAGTTATTTAGTCAGTTATTTAATCAGTTAGTTAGTCAGTTAGTTAGTTAGTTAGCCAGTCAGTTAGTTAGTCAGTCAGTCAGTAAGTTAGTCAGTCAGTAAGTTAGTCAGTCAGTAAGTTAGTCAGTCAGTTAGTTAGTCAGTCACTTAGTCAGTTAATCAGTCAGTTAGTTAATCAGTCAGTTAATTAGTCAGTTAGTTAATCAGTCAGTTAGTTAATCAGTTAGTCAGTCAGTCAGTCAGTCCGTTAGTTAGTCCGTTAGTCAGTCAGTTAGTTAGTCAGTCCGTTAGTTAGTAAGTCAGTCAGTCAGTTAGTTAGTCAGTCAGTCAATTAATCATTTACGCAAAGCCATAAAGATCAACAATCGTTCGCACTTTAAAGTAGAACTGGCATTTAACCTGCTCACCCAACAGAAAAGTGAAAACGAAAAACAACCCAAATAAAACTTTTCCCAACCACTGCGTTGCCGGCATGCCGAAATACTGGGAGAGGGGTCTCCCAATAGATCTTCATTAATCTTAGTTCCAGAAACCTGGCAACGGTAGAGATGACAAGAGCTCCATCAAGCGATCGCGGGTAGCGTTTTTCTTGTATCGGTCTAGGGAAGTATTAAGCTGTTGGATAAAGGGAGGAGCTGGGGAAGGTCAGAGTTGTATCAAAATAACTTTTCTGTCAATGTCAATGGGTGTTACAGTTTGCTCAACTCTTCAAGTGTTACCTTTTTTGTCATGAAATAAATTTAATACGTGAATGGTAAAAAAAATGGTAAGTGAAGAGGGTGTTGATAATTTGTTGGTTTTGGTTCTATAATTTTTTCTATTACTTAAATTAATTTTTCTATTATTTAAATTAATTTTTCTATTATTTAAATTAATTTTTCTATTATTTAAATAAATTTTTTATTATTTAAATTAATGTTTCTATTATTATGACTTTAGCACAATCCAGATAAAAAATAACTATTTTTCTCAAATCATAACATGGAACAAATGTTTGGAAAAAAATTTAGTTTATCCTTTGAAGGTCAATAAAAAAATTTCCATGTTGCTAGTTGGGGGTATTTAATTACCTACCCTACTGAAATTCTGAGGAATTTGGAAATGTCAATATGATCCTTTAAGAAGGTAACTTAAAAATATTAGAGATGATAATTTATTTATTTTTATTATAATATGTATAAACTAGCTTACCCAGCCAAGTTTTGCTGTGGGTTATTTTTGGCTACTTTCTTGAGTCATTCTTTGACTGTTTAACCGACTGTCTTAAACGTCTCAACCAACCGCGCCATGCCAACGCTTCACCGACCGATAGTATTGTACATTTTACATTAAAGCATAATCATTATTCCACAACCCAACCAACCAAATGTGATCACTCACTATTGTTATAAGATGCTCTAAGATGTTCTCCAAATGTGTCACTAGATTGCGTTCTATAAAGTTCCCTAAAAGTGTTCGCAAAATGTGTTCCAAAAGTAACTCAACTAATCTGTTAACAGTACTGATTCAGAACATCATGAGAACGGTTTCCGAAAACATTTTGAAAACGTTATGAATAACAGAACGCATCTAGAACACTATAAAAACACAATTTTTCTAATAATTTACAAAAAGGGGTTTTGAATGTGTTCCCGGAGTTTTCAGTGTAGATCTGCATTCTTCTACGTTTAAGCTCAAGTACATTAGGTGAACTTCGAATATAACTTGCTAGCTCATATTCTCATATAAAATGAAAAAAGCTATTTTTATAGCTATTTTTGTAAAAATAGAACAATGTATGGTTTGTTAGACAAAAAAATAAAATGAAATAACAGTTATAAAAATTATATAGTCTTCATTGAAAAAAACACACAATAATTAAAAAAAAATTTCAGATTTCGATTGTTCATTCTGCTCTTCGTTGAGTGATTTCATCAAATAATATATATATATATATAAAATAGCATTTACTTTTTTTTAAAGAAAAAGTAATCGGTATTTGAAATCATTTTTATACAATAATACTGATAAAGTTACATTTTTTGTAGGAAATTGTATCGTTACTTGGAGCTCCTTTTCTTTTCATTTCAAAGAGAAATTTCAACGCGAAGAAAGTAAAATACGATGATTTTGTAACTTTGTTTTGAACTAGGATTACAATTCCTTTTGTAATGATGGTATGGACCGTATTGCAAAACAAATTTAAAAACAAAATTCTTCTCATAAAATGCAATATTTAAATATTTTTTTTATATCGAATAAAACAAGTTCAATAAGTATGCAAACAAAACGTTCTATGCATAAATATTTCTAAACATTTTCGGCGCAACGAATTTTTTCAAGAATTTTTTTTAAATAATAATAATTTTAAAACTTAATATTTACAATCAAAACAACAAAATATTGGGCAATATTTTTGTTTATTTATTCAAACATTTGATAAGAAGTTGAAAAGAAATAAAATTTTATGAAAACTTAGAGAGAGACATATCATGGTTATTAAATTTTTTTATACTCTCAGGTGTATTTGTCGAACGTCTACTCTTAACTCAGTTAAAATATAAAGTAAAATTTATACTAGAAAATCAATGTATATTTTATTATTTTCAAATAAATATTTATAATGAAGAAGTTGTTCAACAGAAAATATTATAGAACAATTGAATGTAGTTCTTCACAAAGTTTCAGAAAACTATTTATGCAATCCATAGTCAAACATGAATTTAAGAAATGAAATGTGTTTTTTCTTTTGGTTCTCGTTCAACCAACATTTTATGAAAAATAATGTTGCTAAATAATTAAATTTATCTCTACGTATAAAATAATCAAAAGAGCTATAATAGAATATTTAACCTTAACATTCTTTATTTTAATTTCAGGTATCGAAATTTTATTTTAGACTAGCAGTATGGTCCCGCCCGGCTGGGAACCCGTTAACTTAATAGAAAATGTGTCGTATAGGATATTGGGAATGGGGTTCTATCTTCAATATGATTGATTACCTAAAAATTATCTAAAACAGTGGTTGAATCATCAAAAACATTCGAACATTAATATAGAAGCATAGACATAAATAGAATGGACTGCTCATTCAATAGTCAAGCAGCTTCTAAAAGCGTACCAAACATGAAAATCGCCAAGAGGAGAAAGGTAGAAACATATGGCAACTTATCGCTACTGTTTCGTTAGAACTATGCCAATTGTCGCCAGACCTGAAAATCAGATAAATCTAGCCTGACAAACCGCAATGGTGACTCACATCAATGTCCAAGTCACGTGGGTTTGCTGTTGTGTTTAATAAGAAAATTTTGCTTTCATTCGTTTTATCTCTGTTCACGTGGGTTTGCTGTTGTGTTTAATAAGAAAATTTTGCTTCCATTCGTTTTATCTCTGTTAGATGCCTAATTTTTGTGCAGTTTATAAAATGTAAACATAAATTAAAAAAGATCTGTGATACTTTACAGGTAAGATTGTTTAGATAGGTATATTTATAGTAATTTTTTCCTAAAAGCCTATACTTTGATTAGAGTAAATTATTCTATAAGCTCTTTTAAAGGTCAGGGATTATTTTCTAGATAAAAATATTCTGTAAAAATTCGAATTAGCCTTCTGCGCCACATGCATTAATCAGATCCACGATAATATAACTATAAAAAATAATGTTTAGCTTTTTTTATTAAAACAGCTGCTATAAGTTGCCAAAAATAGCAATCTTTTTCATCGAAATAGCAATTAATATTTGTTCCTTTCCCAACTTATTTTCCATACCACTAGATTGTCGGCCTCAAATGATCAAGTCGTTGTGGAAAAACTCGCCAACTCTTCGCGATCACCATGAGGGGATCGCTTTAGGTTTGCCAATGCGCAGTCCATTCTATTTTATGTCTCTGTATAGAAGAGGTTCTGGATACACAATGTTTGCAGTCGTTCTGTTTGGAGCCAAGATATGAAGGCTTATTACAGCTATGATATAATGGCCGGTTTGTTCATTGGCGATAGTTAGCGAGCTTGAAAATTTTAAGTGGAGTTGCTATACATATAAAGTTGTATGAAATATGAAGTGAAAGGTTTACCACAATTAGGCATTTTCGTTGTTTTACAACGTAACGCAAAACGCCAAATCGAAAACGGCCATTATATCATAGCTTATGAATGTTATTTTTTCTTCCTTATTTTCGTGCGAACGCATTGTTTAAATTTAGGAGGAATCCCTACTTACTACAATACTCAAAATCAAAACACAATCGAATTAAAATGTTTGCACATGCGCACTACAAAAGCATACAATAACAAATGAAAACTTTTAAATAAATATTTAAAGAACTTAACAAATAAAACAAGTAGGTTTTTTACAGAATCTGTCACTTAAACCGCTTCCACACAGTATTTGTGCTCAACAAAAAACGAACTATTTATACACCTCTGAAAAAATTCGCCAAACACACACACAGTTCCTTCAGATTAAAATTTATTTCTAATTCAAACTTTTAAACGCCAAAATTAACTATTTTCATTAATCCTCTTTCGCAAATTAATAATTATTCATTATCGTTTGCTGAATTTGTTTGAAATTCGAAAAAAAATGATGCAACATTTTGTAATAAAAATCTTTTAGTTGCCAAAATTTCCCATATTCATTAACATTCTTTCAAAAAAGAGAATAATAAATAATTAGTAAAATTGATGCTTTAAAAATAAAATCGAACTTTCGCCTATTTTTTTTTTATTCAAAGTTAGAATTCTCTATGCATCCTTAATCATATATACATATATATCATGAACCATCAAAAGAACTCTATTGTGATATTAAAACAATCCAAACTAAATTATATCTCATAAATAAATATTCTTTCAAGAGTTTTATTTTTATTTTAAATAAAGTTTCTCGTACGTTTGACGAAATGGCAACAGTGAAAATATTGAATAAATAAAAAGGTGCCAAACACAGCATTAATTCTATATTAAACATTTACATGCTAAATTTGGCTAGTTTCATTTATTTTATTTCGAAAATTCAATAATTATTACTTATCGTTTGCAAAAACTAATTTATATTTCAAATAATAAATATGTAATATTCCTCGGTTTTAAATAGAATGAAAACATTTCATATCAACGTACAAAGAATCTCGTAGTGAAATATATTTGACGTCATTTCAAACTGATCGATGTCGCAAAAATAAATTCATTTTAATTTATTGTCTGAAAGAATTAAAGTTTCTCCAGCGATTGTTGCGAATGGCAATGGTGATTAAATTCTAATAAAAATGGATTCCTATGCTTTTTAAATGAGCATTAAATTTTGCGTTTTTTTAAATAATTGAAGTACCTCGAATTCGAATTCTTTTGTGAAATTTTCAATGTATTCAAATTTCGATGCGCTGAATTTTTTGGCGTATCACACTTGTACGTAGCACTTGTAGTTCGGGATATGAAAGTGGGTGACGGACGGACAGACGGACAGACAGACAGACGGACTGAACGATTATAATACCTTCTACTTTTTACGTTATAAACGTAGTGTGGAAGCTATAATAGATATAAGAAAACAAAATATAATTTAGAAAAAAAGGCGATAAAATTTATTGAGTATTTTTTTAAAGGTTCGCCTTACTGGAGATTATCGACGGATGACGTTAAGCCCCTGTTTCGGCCGGCCCATGTGTTTTCAAACCCTGTTATGGTTCCTCACTCTTACTTGGATGACGTCTGTTTTGAAACTAATTATATTAATTAAAAAAATAGAACCAAATATGAAAAAACTAAGCCTCAGGTGCACACGTAGGTATTAAAGGTAATCTGTATTAAAAATTTCGATTTTTTTTGGGGCAGTATAAGTAGGTCTTTCACGATCCACAGACAGACCGCCTGACTCTTTCTTTTATTATTATAGATTGTACTTTATTTTTACAATAAAGTAAGTAGTATTTTTTATAAAAATTCTTAGTCGTCATATTATTAACTGTTTACTAACTTTTAAACGCATTGACTCACCGCTAATCATAAACTAATTAATTTTAAATTCAAATTCTTTTGCGTATTAGTTTCACACCCCCGAAACAGTCTCCACTCTCGAATATTCCAAGAAGCCAATTCCTCTCCTAGAAGCGTTTCGATTTCTGACCTCGGACTATTCAGTCGCAAATGTTTGCATAGCAAGTGACGTAGCGAGAGAGCACTACTAGATCACGCAAGTAGGCAAATTTAATTAAAGGGAGCCCTGTGATGGATGGCGGAATTCGTAGTTGCGGATTTCACCGGTGAGGGCGCTGGAAAACTTTGGAAGGTGATACGGTTGATGTTTAAAGTTAGTTATTTTTCAGAGAATAGTGTGTGGTTTTTCATAATATTTTTTAATAAAGCATTTTGGGAAATATAATCATGGTTATTTTGTGATTGTAGAATCATACATAGATTGTAAAGCATAGAAAATTAGAACAATCTATCGTCTATAACTATAAAACATAGAATTTAATACATAATGTTTTATGTTGTAAGGAAGACGTTGGGGCAGGCATGTTGAAACTTTTTTATTTATTAGTAAATTTTTAATTCATATTATTACAATTTTTCAGGAGTTTAAATTACTTGTTAAGCAATAAAAACCAATACACAAGGTACCCATTATAAAAGTGAAGTTAGGGAAAAACTGTTGACAATAAATTGTTAGAAGTAATTTTGGAATTATTTATGATCTCTTAATGATTAATTGAATTTATTAATATAAATTGACCATTCTGACAAAAAAAAAGAACATAGTAAATAAATTTGATTTTTTGTAAGCTTTTTTTTGAAGATTAACCATGACCCCACGTAATTTCTGAAACTTCATAAAAACAACATTGCACTAGAAATGTTTACCTTATAAATACTAAACCGCCTAATGTAAATATTTCGTTTGATTAGTACCGAGATGTAACCTTACTCCATAAAAACGGTGGCAGCCAGTAAATCTGTGTTTGCATGTAAAACTTGTTATTTAAACATCATTATACAGTAACGTGTACCAGTGTAAAATGTTAAAAAGCGTTTTGGACATTAATATTTTGTAGAAAAATTTAGCAATGTTTTCATATAACAAAGATATATAACAATATTTATAACATAATTCATATTTTCATTAACAATATTCATAACAAAGATGCACAATTCTATGGCACATTACTTGCGTTACATTGCAATTCCTTATGACCATAAAACTGATCAGTGGGACTTTCAATTTATTAGACTTTACTTTTCAGAAAACAATTAGAATTATATGATGAAAACCTAACCTTCATATGTTGATAATATATGATGATATAAATCAATCAAAATTAATTTACTTGTTTTGTATACATCTATTTAATGCAAATATTATCTTTATTAAATATTTTTATGCATAAGTTAAAGAGAAAATGCATTATTTATTATATATTTTTTTACATATCATTGTTTACACTCTTGAACTTAACATTTTAAGTAATTTGGGCTAATACTTTTTATACTTTTTTACAATGGAATTAACTATCCTTACATTTATATAATATCACTTAATTCTTATATCGCACCGTACGCGGAAAAGAGACCTATCGCGAAAAAGACCATTCTTCAGGAGAGCCGTTCAAAGTTTCAGTAAAAATTCAAATGATCAAAAAATCGTTCCAAATGAACCTAGATCAAAAATATTTGGCAGGGATATCCGTTTTATGAGTACCAAAAAGTATATGTAGTCATTTTTTAATTTAAATTTGCATTTACCGAGATTTTTTCAGATAGGTCTTTCTTTCGCGAACAAATTTGAACGATTTTGTTCGCGAAAGAAAGACCTATCTGAAAATATCTCAGCAAAGGCAAATTTAAAGGTAAAAATTACTATGCATACCTTTTTATAATCATAAAACGGATATCCATGCCAAATATTTTTGATCTAGGTTCATTTGGAACGATTTTGTGATCATTTGAATTTTTACCAAAAATTTAAACGGCTCTCCTGAAGAAGGGTCCTGAAGAATTTGCAGCTAAATTCATTCAAAATATTAAGAAAATCAATACTTATGACAAATAGTCATTTATTTAATGCATATTTATAATCTTAAATAGTAAACAGCAGTAACAACATATTTTTTTAATTAAATTGGGGAATACAAAAAGCTTGTTTAACCAATTTACTGAAGTTTATATAATAAGGTTTCTCTATTATAATTTAATTACGATTATTGAAAAACTCCTACTGCAAATAAAATTCATTTTAGCCTCCAAATAAATATATATATACATATAATTGAAATCAAATTATCTTATCTGAATTTTTAATAAAACCAAGGAGCACACTTGTAGAAAGTCTATTTTAAAACATCCTGCTAATTACAACGATTAATTTTCAATGGGATTACTAATGTTTAAGTTTATAATTAAAAAAGTCAAGAAAATACATTTCACTGTTCCATAATGAAGAACTGGACAATGTAACTTTTTTTCAAGAAAATAAAAAAAATTAAGTTTCATTTAAATAAGCATTTTAAATATCTAGTTTGTTTAGTTTCTTAATTGAAGAAATGAATAAATAATCAATGAACATAAAAATTTATCTTACCTACATCTAAACATACTTCTATAAATTCATTTATACACTTTTATGTGTCTAATAATCTTTTAGATTCTATGTCCCGTTAAAAGAATGGAAATGATTCAATCAAACTACTTGTTATACTGTAGTCAAAATAATGCAGACGATTTAAAACTATTTATCGTAAAACATTAACTTGAAATATAAATAATTGGCATGCACTTTTTTAATCTACACAAATTTTATGTATTTTTGTATATAATTTTTGTATGAAATACCACAAATCAGAGCTTATGAAATGAGTTTTCTTAAATAAGTATTTTAAATAAATAAGTAAATAAATAATTCACTTACCGACTTCAACCTTTTTTATTCGGCACTTCAACTGTAACTTCATTGCCGCCAAACGCAATGGCAAAACGCATAACGAAAAAACGCCAGGTGCGATAGGTCTTTCTTGAATGTTCATTTTCATCCAAAAACGTTCGCGAAAGAAAGACCTATCAATTAATTGCAGCCGAACTAGGGCTCGGATCGCTATGCCGTTTGCACCAATAGAAAGATATTAAAATTTTGCTTCCTATAGTAGTGTTATCTCAAAAAGTCTTTGGCCGATAGGTCTCTTTACCGCGTACGGTGCGATATGTAATATAAAGTTACAAATTCAACAGAGGTTAGAAACTCTTTGCATACTTAAAAATTTCCCAGTAACCCTTAACATTGACGTTGTAAATACTATTAACAGCTTCATTTAAGAATAAAACCGTTAATTTTAGGTTTTTAAAATTCGTTTTTCGCGAAAATTCTTCCTACATAAATTAATTACGACTATTGTTTTCATTTGAATTATGTTTTGCTTATTTAGATCATATTATTCACGAACTTTTGATCTCGGGTATAAAATTAAGAATTTTAGGAAAAAGGCAGTTAGTACGCTTGTGCTACGATAAAATATTTGGTTCACCATTATTGATTAGAAATTTTCAAAAAATAATAGTAAAAATGAATGCTTTCCTTTCAGTTTTAAATGGTTTAGTATACCATGTTTTTTTAATCAAAATATGTTGATATCAATTCAACTATATGCCCCAGTTGGAAGATGTTGAGTATTAATAACGAAACATCATGAAAAGGTATTCTATGCACAAGAAAAATTTATTCAGAAAATAACTAAAATGTTTTAACAAAACATCAAGTATACAGTTAAAAAAGTTTATTTAAAATTATTAAGAATTAGTTTTAATTCAAAAATTTAAGCTTTTTGACAACAATATTAACTCTTAGTTACTATACAATGTTTTTTTAAGAACATCCAGAAGATGTAAAAATTATTCTCCGAACAATAAATTTTATGCATGAATTTGTATTTTTAAAACTTTAACATTTTACAAAACCAAAATCCTTATGCTGTTGCATATACTTTAATCAACGAAATGAGATTTTTGGCAATTTTTCAATTTATTTAAAATAAATATATCCTTACTCCTAACGTAATTTTTCACATTTTAAAAACATAAAGAAAGTTTACTATTTTTGCTAATGACGAAAAACATTTAAAATAGATTGCCATACAATTTTAAATGTCTATAAAGTTACCGTAGAAGACAGAAAAATGAACTTTAATTTAAAATAAATTGAGCAATTTTCCATGCTTACCTGGTGGAAAATTGCTTTTCCAAAGTATCAGATTCACACTAAATAGGTAATAAACTAACAAACTTAAAAACTGGAAAATTTAAACTATTTCTACAATATATTTTCAAATTCTGTTTTTTTTTTTAAATTTAAATTTTACTAGTAAACCTGTGTTGGAATTTTATATTTCATACAATTGCGTATACTTATATTTTTTTTTTTTTTTTATGTTTAGTATAATTGAATTATCCTTTGGAAGTTTTAAGCTTGTTGGTTTAAAAAGTATATTTGTGTATAATGAAGGAAGTTGCATTAGTTTCGAATTCAATTACAAACTATAGTCTTTTTTTAAAACACGTAGAATGATATAATTCACACTACAATCCTCAGGCTTGGCTTGTTTGTCCATTGGCGTGCAATTTCTCACCTACTATGCGATGCATCTGTTGAAACTACAAAATGTGTTGAAACTACAATTTCTATTGATCTAACAATTGACTTTATGTCAACGGAGTGTGCTAGTACGATTTTAAAACAAACAGCGAAACTGAGAACTGACTATTCTTGTGTACTTGCAAAACATGTTCAAATTAGCAGTTTGTTCTTCTCGACTTAAAGTTTTGAAAAAGTTTGCATATTTATTTTAATGAAATGCAAGGAACATTGCATTCTATTGGCGATTTTTCTAAAAACTGAAGCTTCGTTTTTAGAGAAATCGACGAGTGAAGGCCATGTTACTTTAGACTCCCTTTTCTGTCACATGAATTTAATTGACTTTTAATTTGTATATTTCGAGTAATACCACTATTTTTTGAACATTTTTAAGCTGATATTCGGAATCTAAAGATTCTAATGTATAAGAAATAGATATTATTCCGTCATTTATTGTTATACAATGAATTTATTGAATTGCTGAAATGGTGAAGTTAATGTTTAACCGGAAACTATAAAATTAGTGACCTTTGTTTACAAGCTAGAAATGTTCTAATGTTTTTATGCGTTCAATTGGGCATGGAAAATTTTATACTACCGCCTCAGTAAGTGCTCGGTATCTCCTTAATTGTCAGTTAACTCTGTGTATTCATTTGATAAGTAATGCTGAAACTATAAAAGTTTAACTTTGTATCTATTTTAATATAGTTAATAATATGTTCAATGTGATAACATATAATTATTATATTATTATAAGTATTTGTTATTTTATTATTATAAGTATTTATAAATATGTTACATAAGTATTTATTAATTTTAATTTAAGGTTGTCGTATTTTTTTAATCAATATTGAAAGATTATCATCGTAAAATCTATCTTCAAGTAAACTGGATGACGGGGTAATGATGCGATTCATCCTTGAAAGTTCTGCTCAACTTTCGCTCACAAATTACCTTTGTTGTTTATTTTCAAAAGGTTATTAGCGTCACAAATTTTCTGAAACTAAAACTTTTACCCTCGTTAAAAAGTATGAGCACTTATGAAGTGTCTTCTGGTTGATTTTTAGTGAACAAAGTATTAAATTGTTTCCGAGAGATTAGCTTCGACTACCCAATATTTTATCAAATTAAGCTTTTTGTGTGTTTATCTTTAATATATCATGTTACTAGTAAATTGCTTTTCAGAATCTTTACTTTATGATTATAATATTATCGAATATTTTTTCGCAGAACCCGTTTATTCAATTTTTTCGCATTAAAATTACATAATCTCTTTATATTACGTGTCCATAAAATTACAAACTTTCATTGGTGGTCAACTAGCATTAGGCTTTTTAACTAATTAGGCATCTTAAGCATTTACAAATAATAACTTCATGATTGTTTTATTACACGTTTACTAATATTTATCTAATTGTAATAAGAAACAGTAAGTTTAATGCATATTGTTATTTTTTCTTATTTGGTTTTCTTAGAAGGCTTGTCAAATAAAAAGTGGAAATCATTATAAAGTCCGCATACCACCCACTTTCACATAACGATCCACAAATCTCCCATACAAGTTATAAGTGTCAAACTAAACCAAAAAATCAAGCCATGTTATATTCCAAATTTCATTAAAAATTATAATTAGAAATATGGCTGTGTTAAAGCTTCATGGCTGCTTGAAATAAACAGCCGGAAACATACAACCTTACCTAACTTAATTAGAAGTATATTTCTCTTGAGCTGTTCGGGCAACATGCTGGTACTAAAACAAACTGAAAAGTAATTTTAGTTGTTCAGTTTTGAATCATACTAAAGCGATGCTTGTTGCTGAAGCAGTTTCAAGATAGCTTATTGTGGGCGGATGAATTGCTATCTGATTGTTTTGGTATGGAGTTGCTACAAAATATTCAACCTTGATATTTTGTACGTAACCCAATCAGCCACACAATGATTTATTTAAGAAGGTTATACTATTACATCATAAAATGTTGATTTGATTTAGTTGGATTATATATAATTTAGCATTAATTATATAGGACATTACTACAATCGACGTAATTTTTAAGCGCAGTCAAGCAGTTAGGCCAGCACGTGAAAAATCAATACGACGTCAATGCATCAACAATCAATGCACAGGGCTCGGGTGGCCTACTGGTTAAGATACCTACCTACGCTAACAGTCTGCGCACTGTATCGGGTGCGGGCTTGATTCCCGCCTTCGCCCTGGGTGTAATTTCTCTCTCTGTGTCAGTAAAAATTCTTTAAGTGTCTGTCTTACTTGACAAAGGTTTATAAGCGGGTCTCTTATCAAGCACACAAACCGGAAAATATATGTACCACCCTACCCTACCCTATCAAGGCACGGCGTCAACAAGTTTTGCCATGACGTAGTTAACTCTTTCGATCGTAAAGTTTTAATTCAGCAGATACAAATTTGTGATTAGTTCTGCAATATTATGTGTAAATAACTCAAACATTGAATTGTGCAGCACTTGATAAATTAGCAAAGTTATTACTATGTGTCCTAATTAAAGGACACACCAGGCTATATAATAAAATTTTTACTGGCATTTATCATATAATGTTTGTTTAGTTAAATATGGTATAGTAATTTTATCTGTAAATTAAACGGAAATATTACTCACTTTGTGTTGAGTGAAACCCGCTATTTTTACCCTTCTTAAGGAAGAAACTTTTTAATGCTGAAAAACAATCCCATAAAAAACTATATTTCTTCAAATTTAGAGTTATGTGATAGTCGCTTTTATATGAGTTTATTTTCTTTAAAAACAAAATACGCAAAGATATTTAACTCATCAATCTCAGAAAATAAGCAACTACTATCAATGCTTTACGAAATGTTTTTTATTAGCTTTTTTGTTTTAAAATTAGAATGAAATATATTTTATATAGTATGTTAAATGGACCAGCAAATTTTGTTTATTTTCATAGAAAAATAAATATTTTCGAAATAATAGTATCCACAAAATACTTATTGTTATTATGAATGCATATATCTTCTAAAATAAATTAGATAAATTTTAGTTCTGTTTCAAAAATAGATCATTTTGTGAGAAAACATTTTCATAAAAGAAGTATTTATTAATCAAAATTTATTTGTTCTGTGTCAAAATTTTTTTTTGTTTCGCATCTTGTTTATTTTTATAATATTAAAATTTATTTGTTTTGCATCTTGTTTATTTTTATTATATTAAAATTTATTTGTTTTGATAAGTTAAATAAAATATATATGTAGGTTTATAATAACAAAAGATTTTTCATTTGGTTTAAATAGTAACTTTCAAAATGATCCAAATGATGCAAATTATTATAGGAGAGACATATTCATATAATGATATTAATAAATTGATATTTACAAAAAAAATTATAAAAATTCTTTGCGGTTTTTACAGAAAATTATGACAATTATGATAAGTATTTTTATTTTAAAATTAATGTATTCCACATTATTAATGATTCTCTTACTAAACAATTATTGTATTAGAGGTACTGTTACATATTTTTACTTCCCTTTGACATTTATTTTATTACGCCCTCGTTATTTCTAAACATATTTGTTTAAAAATAACGCCACCATTTTTATTATAGTTTATAAATGAAACAATAAACGTCCTTCACATATCTTCTTAACTATCTTGAGTAACTAGTTTTATTTTTAAACTAATGCATAATTACTTTATAATCTAAACGCATAACAGAGCTCTGAAACTTATTTAAATAAATACTTTGTGTATAATAAATTAAGCATACATATAAAGTACATAAACTTCTCTTTATTTATAGGCCACTCATAAATATCTTGATAAAATCCACTTAAAACGGTATCGCATCCTTTTTCATAGGTCCCTTATTTTAGATGCAACATGTTTTCATAAGCATAAGTGGACTTAAAAGGATTTTTTTTTTAAAAATAAGGTTTAATATTTAAAGTCTCCAATGCTGAGCACGTCTTGGCTCTACGTTTTCATTTTATACGAATGAAACGTCTCCAAAGAATACAATCATGAAACCTACACGCGGATCGCATGCTAATGTGTCTAAATAATGGTGATTTTGGAAACACGGATGAAATATCGTCGGTCTTTTGGCTATTGGAAACAAACCAGAATGCTTCACAAAACTAAAATTTCGGGTTTGAGAAAGAAAGCTTTTGAAATATATTACACGCTTGGGAAAATTCCATTGTTGGCAGAGTTGCTTTCAATTACGAGTGCTTCAGTTCATTTTGATAAAAATATTTTTGAATTTGAATTGAAATTGAATTTTTCTTGATTAGTAAAAACCTTTCATTGAAACCTAATCTTAAATTTTCAAATCTTAAACGATATTTATGTGTTTACTTTTTTCATACATAAACTTAAAAACAGTAATGCAGACAATGCCAACAAATATAACATTAAAGTAGACCATTACCTTAAAATCGAGGAAAAACAACAAGAAAAAAAATATTTTTATTGTATAAAACAAAAGTAGACATAGTGCTAAAAACGTATACCAGATTTCAAAATTCTACGAGTTAATAAAGCGATCCAATTTTGCAGGTAAAAAACCCTTATCTTCGAAATTTCTATAGTTGACACTACGTTAAAATCTTCTTTTTTCATTTCGTCACAAATTAAAAAGTCTAAGGCTTTTTTATCAATTTACATAGAGTTTAAATTCTTTTTGTAATACATTTAGCCTATTCAACTGATCCAAAAAATGGTGAGGTTTTTTTTAATAAATGTCTATACACTGTTTAAAAAAAACCTGAAATTTCAGGAGAAAAATTACTGATTTTAACGGAACTTTCCCGTATTGGCTTAAAACGGGTTTTTTCCATCTGAAAACGGTTTTTTCCTTCTAAAAACGGAAAATGTCCGTAAACCACGAGCGAAGAGATGAAAACGGTTTTTTTCCATCTGAAAACGGGTTTTTTCCTTCTAAAAACGGAAAATGTCCGTAAACCACGAGCGAAGAGATGAAAACGGAATTATCCCGTTTTTAGAGCTGCCATACTTTTATTACCCTATATAGAATTGGCGATAATGCACTAAGAATACACACATCGAAACTCGAACATCAAATACCTGTTTTACGAAATGTTATTTTTTTTAAAAATATTTTTTAGAAAAGCATCCAGCTATCAATTAGAAATAAAAAATTATCTTTTTTTTATGACCGGGGGCTAACTGTATTAATATAATTAAATTTGAAATACTTTCGATATCGCCGAAATATGTCGCTAAATGTGGAAAGAGAACCCTCTATTGGCGACATTCATCTTCGAATCGTCGATCGAATCGAATGCTAATCACTAGAAGTGCTTGTTTGGGTTGGGGCCCGGGTGGCCTAGTGGGTTTGATTGCAGCCCATTACGCTAACAGTCTGCGCACTGTACCTGTTGCGGGTTCGATCCCCGCCTTCGCCCTGGGTGTACTTTCAATTGTAAAATTCTGTCTGTGTTTGTCTTACTTGACGAAGGTTTATAAGCGGGTTTCTGATCAAGCACACAAACCGGAAAATACATGCACCAACCTACCTACCTACATACATTGTTTGGGTTTTCTCGCGCTCACTGATTATAAAGGTGAGTGTTAGTATATATAAACTTATTTTGAAACTTTTATTATTTTATATGTTGTGATTCCTATTCCTTAAAATGTATTGTCTAATAACATGCATTAATACAGTAAAGCACCGTTTATACGACTCTAAAGGGCTGTTGATTATATTGGAAAACTCGGACGATCCTATTTAAAAGAAGTTTTACGATTAAATAAAAACTCTCTTTTACAGGA